>WJFA01000448.1:0-37958 GCA_009870155.1 Pseudobourletiella spinata
GGAATTTCACATTGTTAATCTTCCTAGGGGACCTCTCGATCGCGCATAGTCACCCATTTGTGCTTTGGTGACAGTTGGGGGAGTGCCCTTGTTAGATGGTTAACAAAATTTATATTCCACACTTTTCAAAAACAACCCCGCGTTCCAGGCCGATAAGCATGATTTAGATTTTCGTCATTTTCCTCATTATGCAAGTTGATGACGATGAGTATATACGTACTCGAAATTCTTTGAATGATGAAACATTCGAGGGTTTGTAACACATTAAAATCTGAATTCCCACAACTACGAATTGCGCCTCAGTGGTATTTACGGAATACCTCTCGATTGTGCACAGTCACCGATTTGTGCCTTGGTGAAAGTTGAAAATACTCCCTTGTGAGAGCTATACATTAATTAGAGAAGTGCAAAGAATGCACTCACGCACCCTTAATGCCAGATTCCTGCCATTGAACACCAAGAAATGAACTCAACTTTTGTTCCAACCGGCGTTCTCTAATGCCACGGCCGTATATTCATTCCATAAAAATTACAATAAAAAATCCTTTAATACGAGAAAAGACCGAGAGCTATCCCCTATAAAATCTAAGCTGTTTGTCATCGTATAATTTCCAAACTATTTCTAATTGAAATTCTTAAAATAACTGTGTTCGACACGAATGCTTACAGTTAAAATAATCTGAACTTCCTGCATACAGTAACTTTAACAGGTATCATTCCATAGTACAATATAAAACTTGACAGCAAAAATATGAACGTCATAAGTGAAACTGATACTTAAAAAATCTACGGTTTATCAAATGGTGCTTCAAATTACGGTTATTAACAGTCAAGCTTATCCGTGGGTTTGGTCGTCTTCAACGAAATCATAAGCCTTTTCTCTTGAGACGCACTCCACATGGGAAACCTGTTCAAATACAAATTCATTAATTAATTCGTAACGAAGGATCGTGATTCACGATTCGTGAACAGTACTGCCCAATTTTATCATGTTCAATACAATATATTGCTATGAATCGTATAAAATATGTAGGACACCTACCTTATTTCGAAAGACAACGCCGTAGAACTTGTGGGCATGTTCCAACAATTCTGGCCGGAAAGTTGTTGTGATGAACTGCGCATCACCGGATAACTCATGGATCATGTCTGCGACAGCTTTTCGATGCTGTGCATCAAGAGCCTAAAATTTGCAGAGAATGCATCGAGATTTAATACAATGCTAATGTAATCCGTGTCATTTGCCACCCGACTCGGACTTCTCTCAGCTCCGTTGCTACCACAGATCCTATTTGAAATGACGTACCTGATCGATTTCGTCAAACAGGTAAAAAGGGGCAGGATCACATTTTTGGATGGCAAATATAAGGGTCAGCGCCACCAGAGATTTTTGTCCTCCAGACAGCTGATTCATTTCCTTCATTTCGGCTCCGCGGTTTCCGCTGAAACTTACTCGGATTCCGACTCCGGTAAAATAATCCGAATTGAAACCCTGCAAGGAAGCTCCGCCGTCATCCGGAAGTTCCGTTTCTTCCCGATTTCCGGTCTGCATGACTAACTGAGCATGACCTCCGGGAACAAGTTTGCCAAAGACCTCTGTGAAGTACTTTGTTACTTGTTTGAAAGTGAGGAGAATTGCCTCCGTCTTCCGGTGTTCTAGATGATCCATGAGTTCTTGAATCTTGGTATGACCCACGTCTAGTTCTTCCTTTCGAGCGACTAATTTCTCCTTCTGGTCTGAAAAGCTCATAAACTGATCCAGAGCCTTTTTGTTGACGTGAGCATACTGTTTGAGTTGCTGATTGGCCTTTTCAAGTTGTCGGTAGAGTTCCTTCAGGCTCGTATTTTGATACTTGTCAAAGGCTTCCGACGGAATAGAACCCAGCTCTCGTATCTTTTTTACACACTCATTGATCTTCTGGTTCAGTGTATTCTGTTTCGTCGCTAGCCTCTCGAGATCTTTCGAATCGTCATTTAACCTTTCCTGACACTCCCTTTCCTCCGCCTTATATTTTTCAAGCAGCTCCTGGGCAGCCTTTAGCTTTGACGTGGACTCGCTCAGTTTTCTCTCTGCTTGGTTCACAGATTTATCCAAACCTTTGATTTTCGTTTCCACGCTCTTCAACTCTGCTCGGCAATGATCCAGTTCCCGCTTCCTATCCTCAACGGAGATTTCCTGAAGTGCCTGCGTCAATTCATCTCTTCTGCGCATAAGATTATTGTTCAGCGTATTTTCCAGCTTATTTTTCTCCGCTTCCTTTTGCATTCGCCGCGTGAAAGTTTCCTTGTTCTCCTTGGTAAGTTGTCGGATTTGGTCCGTGAGTATGTCCACTTCCCTCTGATCTGCAACAGATAGGCTGGACAGGAGATCTTGGTGAAGCTCCGCCTCGAACCCTTCCTTTGTGGACTGGAGCGCTTCGAGATTAGACTTTAACTGGCTTAGAGATCTTTCTTTTGATTGGCGAGACCTGTCAATATTTGTAATCTTTTCTTTGTTCAGACGAATGTCCGTCTTGACCTTGTCAAAAGTGTCTTTGATTTTGCTATTTTTCGTCTCATTCTTCTGCATTTCCGCCCCTACTTGCTTAATATTTTCTTCTACTTGGAACAGTTCCTTCTTCAAGTCCGCCATTTCCTGCTCCAGTTCACTCTTCTGAGCCTGGAGGGCAGAGCGACGCTTCTGGATTTCCAAACTGGACCTTGAGGTATTGTAATAACCGCCGGTGAGCACGCCTTTGCTAGCCACCTTGTCACCGTCCAGAGTGACGCAGTCGAAGCGGTGGGACTTGGCAGTTTTTACGGCCGCCTCCAACTCACGGCAAATCAGAGTACGTCCAAAGATATGACGGACAGCCTTGTCAAATTTTTCCTCGTACTTTATCACTCGCACCATTTCAATAACGTTCGGATCCTTAGGGTACTGCACATTACCGACCATGAGACGATTCAGCGGCATGAAATTCACCTCGCCCGGCAATTTCTGACGATTAAATTCTTTGAGGATGAGTGAGCCTACTTCGTCCGTCTCCACGATATGGTAGTACAAACGCTTGCCTGCTGTCACTTCCACGGCCGTCTCGGTGCCCTCGTCGCAGCGGATATTTTCCAGCACGAGCCCATGGTATCCCGAAATGATATGTTCGTAATCCCCTCTATTCCGGAAAGTATCCAGCACTTGAAGAATACTGTTCCGCCCGTTGAATATTTCCCGGCCGGACATGGAGCGAAATTCTCCTTCACTTTTGTTCAGCTCCTCGTTCTTGAGGGATAAACTCTGCTGAAGGTTGCTTTCTTTCCTCCACAACTCATTTCTTTCCGACTGGAGCTGATCCCTGGATTTTTTCAACTCATAGTAGCGCTTATTGTACTCATCAATGCTGTTTTTGTAGCTTTCAATCTCCGAAGACATTCTCTCCACCTCATCCTCCAATTCAACCTTCTTTTTCGCATCGCTGTCCAGCTCCTTCGTTAGGCGGTCTATGTCTTCGCTCTTGTCCTTTATTCTTTTATTAAGCATCCTGGATCGAGACAAGAAAAGGAAATTGTTTGATAAATTTAGCAACATTCCTCCCACTCTCGTTTAGACTAGTAAAATTATCTAAAAAATGAATTAGTAAATTACTAGTTACTCACTTCAGTTCACTCGTAATCCATTTGTCTCGCTCATCCTTCGTCGTGAACTGAGAACCACGCCCCTGCTTCGCATACAACTCTTTCCGCTTCTGCTCTTTCAGTGCCAATCTATTTCAAGCAGAAAATCATTGTCATATGAACTCACATAGAAAAATAATGGTCTCAAATCTTCAAATCATATCCAATCTCACTCCTTAGTAATTGTCTCCTCCTTCTTTTTCAGCTCCTCATACTCAGGCTTGACCCTCCTCAGTTCCTCCTCTTTCTGCCTGATTGTGGCATTTAATTTGTCCAATTCTTGCTCCGCCCGCTTCTTTGAATTCTTGTCCCCGCTCATCTCCTCATCCAAATCTCGTTCTCGATTTTCCAGGCGTGTCTAATTGAATACGGAAAATACAGCACAAATAAGATGAAAATATAAAATGGTACGTAATTGGAGATAAAAGTGTAAAAATTTAGTCTTTCTACCTTTTCCTGCGTTAGCTGTTGCGCTTCCAATTGGATAGCTTGCTTCTCTTCCTTAGCTTGGCTGACCTGCTGTCGAATCTCCTTCAGGTCTCTTGAAGCCTGCTTGGCATTCTTTTCGGCGTCCCTCAAACGAGTTCTCAGCGTTTCTGACCCTTCCCCTGAACGCTTCCTTTTCATCTCCAACTGAAAAACCACAATTTCCATACTCAAAAGGATTCAGAAAGACAGAAGATTTGTAAAACATTCGGAACCTATAGACGTGCATGTGCTACCTCTTCTAGTCGCTTCTTGGTGTCATTCAGCTCTCGATCATGAATGGTATATTCCAACGCACGGCGTTTTTTATCCCATTTTTGATACTCCTTCAGTTCTTCCTTCTCTTCTTCCAAAGTTTTCAGCCTCTCCTCGATCGTATGTAAAAACTCCTCGATCTTCTCCTTCTTCCCTTCCGTATCTGTTATACCAAATAAAGAAAGAATAACATAAACATTAGTAACACCAGGGCTACAGGATTTAGCTCCAACCTCAATAATGCTTACAATACTGCCTACTAGCAATTTAAATTTGATTTTCTAATTTGGTGTTCCGATTTTACAAAATTGTATCGGTGAGGTCAGATGTGACAATGGCAATGAGGTGTTTACAAACAAAAATTTCATAACTCTGTAAACATATTTCGCCAGCTGAGAATGACCTGGGAGGAATACGCTACATTCGTAAACAGCTGTCAGAAATCAATCACAGCATCCCGCAGCCCTTTACATACTAATATGAATCACTGCCCCTCAATGTGAGCCCTTGGATAAGTTCATATTTAACATTCATTGCTCATGCACTGATATAAAATATTTGACTCGTCCATTCTCCAGCACCATATCTTGGCGACACAATAGACATCTATACTGACATTCATACTACCCAATCATCACCACAATCTCATCCACTCCATACAGTTTAATGCAATGGTAGGACTATGCATACCTACTGGTACAGGACCTGCATACAGGACTACCCACTGTGTACATATGTAGTACCATTTTAGCACCGGAGAAGAGTGGAAGAATCTGCGCGAGTGGAGAAGAATTGGCAATAGCACTCGTCAATTGAATAGCTTTCAAGGTCATATAAATTCACTCGACTCAACGAAGATCTATGCGATAGCACCGCATGTACATAGACCTCTTTACGGAACAGTGGATAAGATTAGTTCAACCATACGCAGTCACCACAGGAGTTTCCTGGCGCTCTAAGAAATAATTTGTAACAGATATCAATCATTCCGAAGTTCTGTGCTACTGTAGGAATTCGACGTGGGTAATATACTATATATGTATCCATATATATAATATACATGTAGTCATAATTAAATGGAGATACATGCTCTGAGAGTAAAATTGAATCTGTGTATCTGCATACAAAGAGATGGACATTAAGGAGGCAAAGACAGACGAGGAAATTTTAAGATGTTGGCCGGCTGTTCAAGCGCTCCGACCACATGTCAAGTACGAAGAATATTTGTCCAGAGTTAAGAAGCAACAGGATGAAGGCTACCACATCATGTACATCCACGACAAGGAACTGGATCACGCCCCAAGTATTGTGGGCTATCGGACTTTGAATCAGCTATTCTGCGGAAAAACACTGTACATTGATGATGTCTCCACACTGCCTAGCAGTAGAGGAAAAGGGCACGCCGGAGCCCTTTTAAGCTGGGTCAAAGATTACGCGAAAGCTAACGGTTACGAAACTGTTGCACTCGACAGCGGGTACACTCGGACGGATGCCCACCGCCTTTACATGAATAAGGGTTTTGTCATGACTTGTCACCACTTTGAAATCCGAGGGATTCAGGAAAAACCATGATAGAGCTTCGCTTCCGTTGGGTCTTTTAGGAGCTATAAATTTGACGTGAAGCTACTGAAGTAAAGGGTCAACATTACAATTGAAACAAGTCGACTTTAAAGTTACTTACAGCAGCATTATAATTCATATAACTCATTTGATTTGATTTGATTCTATTGCGTCGTGTAATAAATAAGTGCAGACTCATCAAGAAAATGTTTCCAACATACCTTTGAGAATAAGTTTTGATTCTTCTTTCCGCTCGTCGTAAACGCGAGTTCCAGCGACCTCACGAAGTAGCTTCAGTCGATGAGAATCCGGGGCTGTGGCCATCTGATTAATCTGCGTAGGCGGGATACCGACCGCTGATTAGTATACAGCTCATATTTCCAAGCGGTTCAATTCGTAATACTGATTCCAGCACGGGTTATTCATAATCGTTATCACCAAAAAGCATGCATACATTCTGTGAATCTAATTCGCACCGATGCTTCTGTGCAATTTCATGGTGCTCTGCTCATCTCCACGTAAAAGCACTACTAGCTTCCGAAAATCTGCTTACCTTCCCTTGTTTAACAATGTAGTAGGGATTTGAACGGGAAAATCCAGCGGATTCCAACAAGTTAACTACGTCGTTTCGCGGAACCATCTTTTTATTTAGAAAATATTGGTCTTTCTTGGCTCCAATAACTCGTCGCAGAAATACCTCATCACGATCAATCTGAGCGGAAAAAAATATTTCAAGTTAATACTGAAAGTGCTTGGGAAAAAGTATATTCTGACCAAAATTACAAATAAGTAATAGACTCACAGGAAAACGGCCATCACTATTATCAAAAATGATCTCTACGAATCCAGTAAGGACTCTGGGACCCGTTCCTTCGTGCAGCAAGGCTTGCCGCTGTTCGGGCCGGAGATGAGAGAATTCATCACTGAGAACGAATTGAATAGCTAAACGATGAAAAGGGCGAAAATATTTTTCAGTTATTGAGGTAGAACCAAGGTAGTTAGGAAGAAAAGAATTTCTTACCATAGAAGAAGTTACTTTTCCCAGATCCATTCCGACCAACTGTGAACAATAACGGGGACAAATGTTAGCATTAAAGTCAACATGGTAGAAATCTGTGCTTCAGAAAATACTCACCCACAACATTGTGTCCCTTGTGAAAGGGCTCAACAACGGTCTGTTCACGGTAACTTTTGAAGCCTTGAATGATGACCTGCAATAAGTAATTCATGATTCAACTACAATCCAACAGGTTTGAACAAACGTTTGCTATCCCAGAATTATATTAACATTTAATAGTATACAATTTATCTAGAGTCTCTGCAGGCATAGACTCACCTGTTTGATATGCATTTTGTGACCAGGTGCAAGTTGTCTGGATTTACACAAATAGATTCCAGAACTCAGCTTAGCCACATATGCTTTTATGGAGACTCAACGCTCACTATGCTCAAATTCCAAGTCACTTTTAAACATAATCATACAAAATGTCAGTGTAATTGTAAATTGGACACGTCTTTTTCACAAAAAATTCACTCTTAGAGCTCCGTGTATTACGTAGAGCACAACTGTTTTCTTCCCAGTTTACACAAGAACTTTGTTGATTCAATAAGCAGCCCAATCAGTTGATCTTGATGTCAAAAATCCCAGTGCCATTGTGAGATCAATCTAGTATATTTTACCAATTTTTAAAATACAAACGGCTTCACTTGAAACTCTACAGTTTTTTAAACAATTCGGGTTTCTATGTTGCTCAGATTATATCTACTGCAAAAAAGTGACGCGGGTTATGTATACTTACGGGATTCTATCGTACAATGCTCAGGCGCCAAATCTCAATGAACTACACAAAATGGCGGGAATATGACGTTTTTAAATTGGCCGCACTCAACTGATTACCGAAGTTGTTGTGGTAGCCGTGGTCAGACTTCACTGTGCATTCTGAACTGGACAAGAAAATATGCGCAACAGTCAACAGTGTTGACTCAATACGAACTGACAATAGGCTCGAGCTCACACACAACTTTCATTTCACCGCCGAATGAGAAGCATACTGTTAGGCGTATATTATGCACTGCACGCCTATACGTGGAACAAAGGAAACGAAGGGTTTTAGCTGCAGAACTGCAGTTGCTGCCGGTCATGAGTGACTGTAAATGGAAAAAATGAAAACCTCGAGGTAACGACGTAACCTAGAATGCGGATGACACTCAAATTTTGTTTGTCAAATTACGACATTGTATTTAATCACCTTACTTTCCTAAATATTTCAACGGCACATTGCGGATAGTAAATCGACATGCTACACTAGTACACATATGTGTTCATTTCTTAGATAATACCAATAAAAACGGGGAATCTGCACGACCTGAGAGTCCTTGACATAAGAAAGCAGAAGTGACTCTTGGGGAATCGGTTGCTGAGAAACCCTACGTTTCGACAAGGCTTGTATATCAAACCCCGCAAAATTCGTTTCTAAATACCGTTATCATGTGTATTCTTCATTAAGTCTTATACTGAACAAATTACAAAATCCGATGTAAACGATCAGAAACGGCGAGAGGCGACAGAAGCTTAAAGCTAAAACGTATCAGAGGTTACCAATAACTTTTAACCTCAGCACAATCAACGAGGGCTCAACGTAATCACAGTGAAACTACAGGAGGCGTGAAAACTTTTGGTATACAAAAACCATATAAATTACCGTGTCGGTTAAACTTTTTCTACGAGGTAAAAGAACTACGTGGTAGGCTGCAAAATTCCCTGTCGAATTAGGGATTCACTTTGTTGACGAGGTAGGTAGTGAATGCTATCTTTCTTTAAAACTATGATTTCTCCATCGTCCGTTTCAAACTCCCCATAATCTTGCATAACTTTTACCTGAAATGGATTCATATTACATTTACCTGAAAGTTTATGAGAGATGTTTCCAAATTCATTATGAAGGTAAAAAGAAATTGAAGCACATACCTCTATCATGAGGGATTTTGGAGGGTCTACGTCTAGCGTCAAATCCAATCCGTGATTTTCTCCTGAAGACAGAGGAAATGAAGAATACGTCGGGGAAATCATGATAGTATAAAAGTATTATTCATACAGTGAAAGATCATTACCGATGGATCGCATGTAATTGGCCAAAACTTTATTGTAGTTAGAAAAATATTGAACTTCCTGTTCTGTCATGTTGAGGCGAGCTGGAGTTGGTAGGACACTTCCGTGGGCCCAACGAAGCTCTTGTATTTGCAGTAGCCTGTTGTATCTGTGCACAAAATTTAGCAAGTTTATATGAATGGATTTTATCATCACAAGTTACAAGATCGAAACCATCGATGGAATGAGCCAAATCATTCGTATGAGAAACGCACATGTATGCTAAAACACAATTTCTATTTTGTTCTAAAGCTGCATGTCGTAGCTGGAATCCTGGTACAAGATGATCTCCTTGAAGTGATATTGCCGAACTAAAACAGTAAATACAGAAATTCCATGAGCACGGTGCCCGAAGCATTCTTTCAACTTACACTTTTCAAGTAGTACTTACAAATCACGCTGATTTTGATCAAACAGTCCTTGCATCTCCTCAAATATGCCCCTCAGACGCGTTTCCTGTGATTCACATATCCGTAACACTTAGTTTAGTGCAGTTTTACAGCGACTGTAGGCTCAAATGAATAAACTCAAAGAAGAAAATATTTTGAAAGCTGCTTACATCAAATGTGAGCAATCTTTCCGGATTCCTCTCCACTTCCTTAATCAGCTCGAATGCCCGATCTCCGAACATAACGACAAAAAATTACGGATAACACAACTGAATACTCTGGAAATTCTTTAAGCATGGAAATATCCCGCTTGATTACATTTCCAGTAAACGATTACAAGACAAGAATATGCCTGCCTGCATTCCTTTTTGTAATTTAAGCTGCTGATGGTTCCTATTTTGACTATTTGTAAAAATCCCACGTCGCCATCCCGGCAAAAATAAATCGACAACTCTGAGCGGCGAGTTTAAAAACCTCAGTTCGTCGCAAGCAGTAGTTCACTCGTGTCATGTCTTTGCGAGCGAGCGAATTTAGTGCTTAGCTGCTGTTGCTCATATATACATCAAGTGTTTCGGCAGTAACAGCACTATATACGTGACCCCTTCCTTGCCAATTGCCAAATCTGGGTGTTCTTGGTGAAGCGACTCAATTCAATTTATTCTGATTCAGCGAAACGGAAGCACTTGTTCGGTCGTATTATCTCGAGTCAAGTGTGTTAATTATTTCCTTTGTCTACCACAAAGAGGGAAAGTATAATATGGTAAAATAAAGACGAATGTGCAAATCTTTATTTAAGTGTTCATCTTCTAACTTCGATTATCCTTTATGTCAAGAGATTCTACATTAACTGGAGGGTTCAAAGGCCTTGTTCAAATTATATACATTTCCTCTGGCATCGCGGAGACCTCTCTCCTTATGTAGCCAATGTAGTCCTGTGCGTGGTTGATCTATTAAAAACATCACAATTTTTTGAAAGCATCGAGCTAGAACAAGTATATAGCTTTCACCATCTTAATTACGGCGAGGAAGGGGCACTATATCATTGTCTTGGGGGTTCGTTCGCAAAATGCCTTCGGATTTCGTTGAAGGCCAGAGCTATTCACCTTTGGTAAGTCCCCTTCAAATTAACTCCTGCCTAATGTCGAACACAAATTATTTAGCACATTTTGGGAGAGGCTGTGGGATTTTCATTAAACCTCTTGTAAGGTATGGGTAAAAGCTTAATCAATGGAAAGTTTTTGAGTGCATTCATTTTAAAGTCATGACAGCATGTGATTTGAATAAGTATATATTTAGTATGTGGGAATCCCAGTTGGCGCGGCTTTGAGGAGGTATATGTGATTGCTTACACAAAGAAATTCATGAATTACGGAATGATGGATGCATGGACGATTTTCTGCCTGATATGTTTGGTGCCACTGTGAGGGCCATGAGGCATATTGAGCAAGTCCACTGTACCTCGTGTTCTTATTTGATCTGTGAGCTCATCATCAATTTTACGTGTAATACATTAATCCTTATTTACTTTGTACTACACTATAGTTATAGTCCCGAGCCTAGTCTAACCATTAGAACTCATAGACTACGTGTGATCTCACATTAAATTTTTGAGGATGCGTTCATGCGGAAATTGGTGAAAAGCGTGTCGCTGTCGCTATACCGGCAAAGCACACGAGATGGGGAGCAGCGGAGTTTTGACCAAGAGAAGGTAAAGAAGGGTGTCACCGTGGCATTTAGTTGGGAAAACAACTATTTGCTTCTAACATACTCTCAGATACCGAAGGATGAAATACATTAGAGTGGGCGTTCTCTCTTGACGTCGTGGATCAAGTTAACCTTTAATCTTTTAGTCTTGTTGTGTCTCCATGCGTTGCTCACAAGATATTACGCTATCAGCATCTATGTCACATTCCTACCCAGAAACAGCTTTCAACGAGTGTAAACCAGAGGTGATGCCCATGGAGATTTAGTACGCCCATCCCGCCCATGCAAATATTTTCTACGACATGGGCAACTCATGCCCAGCCCATTCTGCAGTAATGTATGCCCATGCCCACCCAACATGCCCGTATAAACTCTAAAGCCCAGCCCACGTGGGCCATGGGCAAATGATACCAGTTTTACCCAAAATACTTATATATGTGGAGTAACTTCACCAGGTTTTGAACAAACTGTGCCAGTGTTCACAGAACGGTTGGTATATTTCGCACCGAAGAATCTTTTGGTCACAATCTTTTACGAATTCCAGAGTAGTCTCCCCATTATCCTGAAAGGTTTCCAGGGAAATGATACAATTGTGACTGCATGTTGTGGGCATAGATGAGTATAGGTAGGCCTCATATGTGCCCACGTAAGTGCTGGATGGGAGGCCCACGCCCGCCCATCGTGAATAAAGTAACTGCCCGCCCGGATGCGTTATAAAAATTGGGAAGCCCATGCCCGATAGGCATGGGCCGGGCATCAAATGCCCATGGGCATCCCTCTTGGGCCTCACCTCTGGTGTAAACCCAAGACTCAAGCCCGATTCAGCTTTTCATCTCCTCCCCTCTCGTTTTCACCTCGTGCTCTCGTCCTATATGATCATCCACCTACTTGTGTGGATTCTTTGGAAATTACACTGGGAATTGCAAATGTGCAGAATGCAGACGTATGTGTTCCATGCATGTAGCAACATGTTGCAAAAGCCAATGATATTAAATTGAATAGTGTATATTGCTCTAAAAATGCTAGGGCACTGAACTTGTCCAGAGTCAGCAGCCCTCATTCCGCAGCACCTGCTGCGAGTGTACCATAGTAAGTCGGTCAAAAAAACTGGGATATTTTGTTGACAAAGAAGGTCTTCTGTAGTCAAGTCTGCAACCAACTTCGTTAGAAATTACTGAGTCGCTGCAGTTAATAGAGCAGTTCATAGTTCGTTTAGTACAGATCTCTGGTATCTGGTTATGATTTTCATAGCGGGTGGCTGTAGGTATTAGCCATCTCTCCATTGGATTGTAAAAAGGGAATTTGTCGTACGAATCTATACTCACTGTTTGTGTGATTGTGAATGAGGTAAACCTTCTGCACGAGTGAAGCTAATTGCCCCCAAACTCGTCATCGTCATATTCATACAGAGGAACGTGTGTAAGGGGGGCAGACTGTGGGAACGTGCACCTTTTCCATGACAATGCCCGAGTTTAGAAACTTTTTGAAGTGACGATGCTACAAGGCTCTACAACTTGTTGCCTGCCACTGCCAGTGGAAATTTTTACAGAATACATAAGGCCTATCGTGTGGAAGCCATTGCATTGCATTGGGTGAGCGAGCGGTGATTAAGCACATTTGTCAAACCGGAATGCTACATTCAGTTGACAAATAATTAACTGTTGTTGGCGGCGTATAAATGAGTGCTCACTTTTGAGATAAGCGGAGTTTAGAGAGACTCCGCGGCCATGAGGCAATCGGCTTAAGGTTAGCTGACGAATGAAAATATATTGTGGTTCTCCGGTGTGGAGGCGTAAATTTCCTCTCTTCTCAGTGTCTGCTAAAGGCTTGTTAAGTGTTTGGAAAATGTATGTGCTCAGCAAAGTGCGCTTCCGTTCTTGAGGTTGAAGGCCGAACATAGTGTTACTAGCAGTTGTGTACGGTAGTACATGGGAACAGTTTTGGTACCGTCGCGTTACTCCAAAAGACACCTCAATTTAAATAGCATCAACTAATTCTGGTCATCTCAAACGACCCGGTTGTATGCCGAAACAGCGAGCAATTGGTAGTCGCCCTCCCCTTTGCATTGTATCGGCGCTGCGGTGTGGTTAACTTAATATCGGGAGCGACCTGTGGTCATGACATGTTCCGACACCTGTGCAAAATACAGTGGGGAATTGTAGGCTTTAGTCTGGCGCCTGAGTCCACGCTGGTATGACGTGACAGAGATTTACGTGGTGGTAATTGACTAGAAGATGGGATCAAGTGAGTTGCAGTTTGAAATATTTTTTTTTCACAGACTGGACTGGTGTATGTGTTCAATTTAATCGTGGGAACTGGAGCGTTAGCATTACCAAAAGCTTTCAGCACCACAGGATGGGCACTCGGGCTCGGCATCATCCTAATATTAGCATTTATGAGGTAAGTAGACATTTTGTAGGTAGTATACTATTTGTGGTCAGGAACTGAAGCTGACTGTGGTTATGATACAGTTGTCTTGGTTTTCCAGTTATTTGACAGTAACTTTCATCATAGAGGCCATGTCGATAGCCAATGCACTCCTGGTGAAGTCTAGGCGAGATCGAGGTTCGAACAATTCCTTAGACGACATGAATGGACCCTCTTTATTTCGGCGGGAACGGGAGCGCGACCCCTTGATCCCGCCTGAATTAGGGGAACAAAATGCGCAGCTCCGAAGGCAGGCCCATACGGCCTCAAATTTTGAAATTAAAGAGCGAGTGGAAATGGTGAGTGGCTTTTAATCATTAATCATAATCACCGCCCAATTATTTTGAATTGTTGTACCAGGAATGCGAATGGGATTGGTTTTTTTTATTTTTTCAGGGCCGGATGGCATCCATGTTTTTCGGGAAAGTAGGCGTGTATCTCTTTTACCTTTGCATTGCCATCTATTTGTATGGTGACTTGAGTATTTACATTGCTGCTGTTGCGGTGTCATTGCGAAATGTTGCGTGGTAAGTCAACTTTGGCGGAAGAAGGAAAAGAGATTGTGCGAGGGATGTGATTATGCTCATACGTTTATTTATTTTTTTCAAGCACTGCTAATGTGACGGTAAATACGGGGGATGGGGATCCGTGTTGGTCGTTCGCAACTGAAATGGATCGATTTTCAGCGTACAGACTGTTCGCGATAATTTTTATGTTAGTACTAGGACCTTTCGTATTTTTTAACGTCCAAAAGACTAAATATCTTCAATTAACGACAACGTTCATGAGATGGCTGGGTGAGTGTAACTTGACTGGTATATCCTCATGTAGCTTGTTCAGCAAGGTGAGTGTAGGTACTAATGGATTTTATTTTGTGGTGGACCCACACAGCGTTCGGGATCATGATCGTCCTCGCTACGATTAAGATAAGCCGCGGGGAGGGGCCTCATGATCTGCCCATGGCGAGGGTATCAAAACTGCCGAATTTGTTCGGAGTCTGCGTCTACTCATTCATGTGCCATCATTCCCTCCCATCCCTCGTCACTCCGATATCCTCGAAAAAGCGTCTGTTCAGCCTGTTCTTTTTGGACTATGTTCTCATAACGTCATTCTACCTTCTTCTGGCCTTCACGGGCATCTTTGCCTTCGACAAGCTGGAGGAGCTGTACACGCTAAATTTTGAGAACTTTACGGAGAACCAGGTCCTTCCGCTTCTGCTCATCACAAAATATTTCTTGCCACTCTTCCCAGTTTTTACGCTCAGTACTAACTTCCCCATCATCGCTATCACATTGAAGAACAACCTGAAGGCCTTATTCCAAATTCACGATGATGACGAAGATGAGAATAACAGTTTGATCATGTCCCTCCGGTTTGGGAAGTGGAAGCAATTTTGGACCAACTTGGGCTTCCCACTGCTGGCCATTACGCCGCCCTTTCTCATAGCCATATTTGTGGAGGACGTCCAGGTTTTGGTGAGCACGACAGGCTCGTACGCGGGAGCTGGAATACAATATGTTATCCCAGTATTTCTGGTGTATTATGCCAGGAAGTGCTTTAGTAGCCCCCACGTGGTATCCGTCAATCCTTACGCCTCCCCCTTTAGAAGTCCCGTGTGGTTAGTTTTTGTTCTTGCCTGGGCAGCTGTTTCCATCGCCTTTGTCACAATCAATCGGTTCATGGTCGGCAGTAGTCATTTCTCCTTACTCGCCCATGTGGCCAAGGAGTAAATTCGCGTTGTGTTAGTATATCGAGTCATATTTCTTCCACCACCCCTTCCTCTCGTTACCGGTTATAATTTATTAGGTTATTTATGCTATGTCGACTTAGCAGTAGCGCTGTCTGGGATAACTGTGATCCGTACTTGTCTGTAATATCAAGCGCATCAAGTTGACAAAATGCGTCCGTCTTTGTCTTTTTGTTTGGTGGTTCAAGTGGACCACAACAAACCATTGGTTTTGGACATTCCAGCTTCGCAGGAAAGTGTTTATACATGACCATATAGATGCAGTGGAATCGGGAATTCGAATTAACCACAACATTATTGTGTGTGATTGCATGGAACTACTGTAATTACCATGTCGGCCAATCTTCGTCTCGTATAAGTTCCAACAATGTACTACGAAATATTTGTACTCTAAGTCTGATTACATACTCATAATAATGTGCTCCAGTTTGTATTTATGTCCGCGAAACGTTCGGTGTAGAGCAGATTACTATACCTTACAAAATGCGGAGCGCTCACTGTTTTCATACGGGAGTACGTCACACGTGCATGTGGCTGGTCAGCTCTGCACAAACGAAGGGACAATAATGTGGAAACTGGCCACAGTGGACATATTTCGTAACAGGTGCCAGTGTTTATTACGAAAATAAACAGAAGTCTGTTCAGAAGTATTTGTGACTGGCACATCCAGACATGATTATTAATTATGCATACACATGGGCAATATCTATGTATTATCCTGGTTTTCAGCGGGAGTGAGGCTGAAATCTCGTCTTACATGTGAAGGCAGGATTAAACTGCCGAAAATCTTATATTGTTACTCATTGCATTTCCCATGCCGTTTGTGAATGTCGAGATGATTGAATGGGAGGAGGACGATACTAACTGCCTCCCTTCTTCTGAGTCTGGTCCGTGAGTAAGTAGTGGTACACAATCCAGGCTGTTGCACCCATGAGGGCCATGGAAAGGAAGCTGGATGATCCTTGAGGATTAAATTTGAGGAATGCAGGGTTGATGGGAGCTGGCTCAGGCGTTCTTGAAGGAACGTACACTTGCGAATTGTCCTGGAGTAAGTCCCGGCGGTTAAAAAAAATATGTCTCCTACACTGAATGTCCGCAAATTCATCCTCTTCCCACACCGCATCAACACCGGCTCTCTTTTTCGTATACATGATTGGATCAAATATCTTCTCTTGACCCTCCGCATCGGTGGACACTTGGTACACCACTATCGTGCGAACCCTCGGCATAAGCATTAACCTCGGTTTAAAACACTCTTCCCAGTTTGGGGTTGGCAACATGTCGACAGCTATTCGAAAACAATCTAAATATGCTGTCACATCAGTTATTAAGGCCTCTGAGAATACGCACTGGTCGAAGTAACAAGAATCTAGCCTCAGCGGCTGCTTCCGTGACCCATACACGACTGCATTCGTGACGGCTAAATCGCTCAAGCTCGTCAATTCCTTGGACAAAATGCTCACGTCCACACTAGTCCGATGATGGAGTTGGAGCGTCAGGTTCTTGAGGAAGGACAATTTGCCTGACTCAACGAGACCATTTAGTAACAAGGAATCTTTGAAGAGGAATAAGTTTAAATCAATGAGCTCCTCAGGACACTTGGCAACGGTGAGTGTGCTGTCGGAACAGGCAAGGTGCTTGACTTGACTCCTGTCAGACGGATCTTTGAGGAACTGATTTTTTACTTGGCCCAACCAAGGAGAAACGATTAATTTCTCGAATCCATCCAAGGGACTGTACTTGAGTATGTGATAGCCATTTAGTGAGACAGACAAATCTATGGCGCACAAGACAAATTTACAGTTGACTAAGAGACGACACCCCGTCCTACTCAATTGGAACTGAAGGAACTGAGAGTAGAATTCCAGGTGGTACTGGACGAATTCTTCCTGATCCCTCAACTCGTCCTGGCTGATAATCTTGTGGAATGGGCGAGCAAGAACCGAACGGCACTCATCACTAAAGTCACTAACATACAACGTTTTCAAGGCGGGAAGTTCTAATTTCTGAAATTTCGGCATCGGAATCTGGAAAGAGCCATGCGTTACGGATACATCGTACAATCGGATGGTGGTTAGGCTGGAGCACCCACTCAAACTTCTCAGAAGTACTTCTCCCTCCAAACTGCACTTCTCCAAGTACAATGACCTTAAAGAGGACTTCACATTTAAAGGTAGACCCTTGAATAGTTGCATTTTCTCTTCATCTCCACTTTCGTAGTGAAAGCGAGTCGATTGTTTCCTCTCATAACTTTTCAACTTTTCATTCTTCCCAAAAATCATTCCCCACAGCGCCATGGCTGCTACACTGGAATCACTGTAGAAGAAAATTCCACGGAATCAATTATGAGACGCCTAAGCGAAATGATCTCCAATCTCCACATATATTGCCCCGAAACAAACTTAATTGTATCCGTCAGCATAGCAGCCCATTAGCCTATAAAATATGAGACGCACGTGTTAAATAAACTACGAAATCAAACTACGACTAAAAGTTAATCACTTGGTCAAGCATGCCACTATGCTTTAATCCCATTGCAAACATAGTTCAACAGGCTTTTGCGTTGTAGATATTTTACCTCCGAAGTGATCTCAAGTCTTGTTGTCACAATGAAAGACACGGTTATTCCTTGTCCTGTCCCAGCCGCACCTTACATATAAAAAGGATACAATAATAATAACATAAATGACAATTTCAACATTTAAAATATTGAAACTCGAACAAATGAAGATCGTAACATTATCTGTTAGGATCTCCCTACCGATTACAATGTCCTACCTTTAATTATTATTGGCTTGGAATACTATTCTGCAGTCAGTCAATCATTGGAATCTTCCTCGCCAGCTTTAACTCATTTGTCAGCCTGGGCATTCCATCATGCTCAACTCCAAGCGGCGGTGGTCACATGGTCAACTGCTGTTTGCACTGTGACCGCGATCTGTTATCTTCGAATGCGAAAGGTAAATACTCCATACAGCTAATAGTTTGATAAAACGCTAACGGTGAGAATAAATAGAAAAGAATGCAAGTCAGGCATCATCCCTTTCTCTTTGTCACTTTTTTCCTTATAGTGAGGGAGAACGGTTTGCGTTCCGTGCTTTTGGGCAGTCTCTGTGGACTGGAATCCATACGACTCTCGGCAGGTTTGAGGTGAAGGTATGCGTGTTAGTTTCAGCTCAACCTTGCTCCAGCCTGAGACAACTGGCTGCATTTTCGCGGTTCGAATATAAAAGTGAAAAAAGTTTCTAAGGTTTGTTCTACAACATATAGCAAATCAGCAAGTGCTCCCAAATTTGCGTAAGATTACTGTTGGGAATAAGCATTGAAAATTTCGATTGTTCCGCATGAGAATTAATCTCTAACCCTTCTGAGCCGTGCATGATCCTCTCTCGAACCCCGTGGTGATTCACACAAACACAAACACACACACTCGTCTACATCTGTTTTCTAGACGAAAAGGACAGCTTTGGAAAGGAAAAATGTGAATTACATCCGGTAAGGCTAAGATTTTTTAACGACTGAGCCAATCGTTTTATTTTTAAACGATTTGCAGTTGATCCATATAGGAAGATGAGATGTTACAGCAGATAACTCGTAGTTTTACGCGTGAGATTGGAAGTACGTACGCTGCTAGTGCTAATGTGATAGGTGATGGTGTTTGGGAGACAGTAATTGCAATGCACCAGCCAAGGTAAAAGAAGACTATTGAAGCTATCAAAATGTTTCGAAGTAAGAGTTGGTTCGGTGGGGGCCTTTGGAAGCCGAAAAATCTCCATTCTTTGGAGCACCTGAAGTAATTGATATTGATTCTTTATTAGTGATGCGGAGGAAATAATTACGTTTTCTCGCTCTAACCTTTGTGTTCTGTTTTCATTGTGTAGGTATTTATACAATGTCCTATCGAAAAATCAGACAGTGAATGAAAATAATCGTGGACTTCTGGTTGAGACTCTACGTTCTATAGCAGAAATCCTTATATGGGGGGACCAGAATGATTCAACGGTGTTCGAGTAATTTAAACTACTATTTTGAAATTGATCAATGGTTTGGAATAATGAAGGCTACATGTATATATTGAAACAACGGTACTATACGCTTCTAAAATATTGGATGAGGTAATAATCCAATTATTAATTGATGAATTCAGCTTTTTCTTGGAGAAGAATATGCTGTCCTTCTTCCTTAAAATTATGAAGCAAAAATGCGGGAGTTACGTTTGTGTGCAGCTGCTACAGACGCTAAATATTCTTTTTGAGAATATAAGGAATGAAACGTCACTGTGTGAGTTTAAAATTAAACTTGGCTTAATGTGAGCTCATTTATAGACGGTGAAAACAGTATTTTTTCCTCTTTAGATTATCTGTTGTCCAATAACCATGTGAACTCTATAATTGTTCATAAGTTTGACTTCTCAGATGAAGAAGTCATGGCGTATTACATCTCTTTCCTGAAGACTTTATCATTAAAATTAACTACTCACACCATACATCTATTCTATAATGAAGTAAGTGACAGTTTTCTACAAAGGTATCAGTATCTAAAAAATCTAATTCTAAAATGCCTTTGTAACTGAGCGCTAAGGGTATGAATTTTCAGCACACTAATGATTTCCCGCTGTACACTGAAGCAATAAAATTTTTTAACAATCCCGAGTCCATGGTGCGCATTGCCGTTAGGACGCTCACTCTCAACGTGTACAGAGTAGATGACAAGTCCATGTTAAAATTTATACGGGACAAGACCGCAGCCCCTTACTTCACCAATTTAGTCTGGTTCATTGGGAATCATGTCCTAGAACTGGACTCGTGTATTCGCGGAAGCACACAGTGAGTTCGCCAACTCAGTTAATATTCTTTTCATTATGATACCCATGGAAATCACATTTTTAATACAAACTCCCAATTTGGGATTTCCAGGTATGAGGCATTGCCACGCTTAGCTGATTTAGTTGCTGAGCACCTAGACCACCTGCATTATCTGAACGATATTCTGCTTCTGGAAATCGACGACCTCAATAAGGTCCTTACTGACCACCTCCTACACCGACTTTTAATCCCTCGGTATGTGACATCTCTGGATAAGAACTCAGCTGTGCAGGTAGAACTTTAAATTGCTACCTTAATTAGACATTTACAAATCAGATATATGTACAGAAGCACATGATTTCTTGTATCTATAGGGTAAACAGAGTCCAAAAGTCAGCAGCATCCTTGCACTTTTTCTACTGTCGCAAGTATTTTTGATAGTGACCCACCCGCCGTTAGTTAGAGCGCTAGCCAATATTATACTTAATGGGAATGAGTCAGTGTTCGAATTAAGAGATGATATCGTGAGCGACCCGGTCAGTATCCTGAATCCTCCATCACCGGACGATAAGGACGGTGATCAAGAATTATCCTCCACAGCTGATAGTTCTCCGTCGAATAATTTCCTTCAACCTCGTCCATCTCACCTCGCCGATGCCAAAGAGGACCACTGCTCTTCACCGGACATGCTAGCTCGAAAAGCTGATTCCTTGAAATTACTGGTTGAAGATGATGGAAATATATCCGACCTGAGTCAGAGACCGTTTTTGTCGTCCGTTTTCGATGCGTTAGAAACTTCGGAAAATGATTACACCGCTCTGTTTTCACTTTGCCTCCTTCATGCTCTAATGAGAAATCAAGGTTTGTGTTTTATTCCCTAATTTCGATAAGTCTTGCAATCATTTCGAGAAAGGTTGTTTCCAGCTGACTTTAATATACTCGCTTCATGTATGTGTCTACAAGTAAAACATTTTCGAAGCAACTGCGTAGATCTATATTTTGCGTCTACATTATGACTCACCCAGTTCGGGCTGAACGGAGTACCACACAAGAAGGACATTTCTTGTGCATTGCGTGTATAGTATTCAGTTGTATGGAAATATGAAGGTGTGCCCTTTTTGGGAAATCTAAAATATGTCTTTTGATTTACTATCGTTGACTTACTCGATCTGATTGGCGCCAAACTTGTGGTAGACGGTAGGAACAATATTTTCATCCTCCTGCATATATTTAAATGTCTGTAAAAGTTGTTTCTCCCTGTCTTTCATAGATAATATGTCACTCCTTTTTTCATTTGATCCCCCTCAGTTTTAAATTTGTTGCAAGTGCTTCCGATTTTGATTTAGATTTTGCAATTTTTCTGTCATTCGTATTATTTAACTCGTCAGTTTCCGCCTCTCTGTCAAATATACGTGGGTGAAACGGCTGTATTAATTTGTATGTATTTTGCTTCTGTGGAATTGATTGCAGGTATCCATGCTGTTTTATTGAACCGTCTGTTCTACGGATTGACGGCAGAGAGCGCTCCAAGCTGTGAAGCAGAGGCGGACTCAACAGTCCCGGATTACGCAAAACCTGACCAAGTCCCCTCCAAGTGCCGTTATAACGAGCAGCTGGTGGACAGGCTCATTGCAATTGTTTCGCAAGCTGTAAAAATTGGTAAAAGACTTCCACATTGGTTCATTGCATGAGTTGGCGAGTCGAATGATCTAATTTGATGCTATTTGTGTTCCGCAGAGAGCAAGGTTCGCGTGGTGACATTGCAGCTAGCCACCAATCTACTTTTACAAACTGTTATGAAGGATGGCGACAACAGTTGTTTAGATGACCGTCATCTAGCTGCAATTGAGGGAGCTCGGGAAGAGAATATTCTAGTACTGCAAAATTATTTTAAAGCTGATGAGATGTTCCTTGAAATTTTCGAGGATGAGTATTTGGAAATGTCAACGAGTAAGATTCAAAGCGTGGAGCATTTACTGATGGACTCTCACCTGCTCCTCCCTCCTGCTGGATCACCATTGACTGGAGTAGCCTTCGATAAGCGTCTTCCGTGCGGGGAGGTAGTAGGACAGCTCGCAGACTTTATTTTGTCAAGTTGTTTTCTTTGATCTACTCGAAGGATTGGTAATGTGAACGTTTATTGTATCTGTAGGGTGAGCGAAGTAGAAGTGCCATGAGGGTGTATTTCATCCTGAGGAAACTATCACTTTCTCTACGAAGTGAAACGGAGAAGTACTTGCCTTTGACCAATACACAGAATTGTGTTAATATAGATGATAATTTGGACTTAAGTAAGTGCGGTAACGACCTAAATCCTTGAAACTCATTGATCCGGGATACCCTTATAACTGACGCTCATTATTTGTCTCCTTCTCGCAGCCAACAGTGATATCCAGTCATGTGTAGTTATTTCGCGTGATAATACCAAATTACGTCGATTTCTAGTCATTGACATCGTCCAATTGATATTAGTGGAGCCCAGTTCGAAGAGAATGGGCTGGGGCGTCGTGAAGTTTGTGGGATTTTTACAAGATATTGAAGTCATGGGGGACAAGGATGATTCAAGATGCTTGCACATCACGGTTAAAAGCTCGCCAACTAATCAGCGGGGGTCGAAAAGCAAAACTCCTCTCCTCGCCGCCAAATTCATGTTTGATGATCATATCCGTTGCATGGCAGCTAAGCAGCGCTTAGTGAAGGGGAAACAGAAGGCCCGTCAGAGGAAACTGCACATGATAGCTCGGCTTCTTGACTTTACCGGGTCATCGCCTTCCCCACCTCAGAATTTGAGGAGACACAATCGTGAGTCCATGACCAGTTCCTCTGTATTGTACTTGTACTTGGTTCCGCGGTAGTGCAAGGATGTTGCGTCCTTTTGCTGCTTCATTGGTTGCCCACGTTGTGATTTTCCTTTATTTATGGGGATTTTTTAATTAGTCGTTTCTCGGCCCATTGTTTGGTAGGGCGGCCCATGACAAGGTCAGACCGTCCCCTGTACGCTCCTATCGGCAAAGCATTGCCTGGGCTTGCGATGGCAGTTGTCAGTGAGACAGCAGGTACAACTTTGGTTGACTTAACCGACATACTTTTTTAGGTGGTCTACTAATGGTGGAAAATATTTTTTTTGTAGGCAACCGGAGGAAATCCCGAGATCAGTCTCCAGCAGTCTCTCTCAAAAATGCTGTTCAACCTGATGAGGAGATTCCTCTAGGGACGATCATGTCAAGGGTTGGAAGCTCAAGCTCGTCCCATACTAATACTCAAATTGGCACAGCTACTAAATCGAGTGTCGACATCAACGGTCTCGCTGCTGCAACGAGTGGCAGTCCAAGCTCATCGTCAAATACTGGACCTGGACTGCGCTTGAAATTTTCTAACGGGAGCTCGACATCGCCCACTAATGCTAATAAATATAACGGTAGTAAAAACCCGAGCTCGTCACATAGTCCGAAGCATTCCAGCATTGGTTGCAATTCAAGTATTACCGTACCTAATTCCCAGGTGGAAGGGATTGATGTTGGTGATGATGGCGAGGTAACCACACCCCAGTCGGAAACGTCTTTCATGACCTCTATCGCGACTCACAGCTCCACCCCCATAAACCTATACCCCACTGTAACTACCATTGCCCAAGTTCCATTGCCGTCGCAAAACAATTCAGATTATTATTGTAATGAGCGTACAAATAATTTTAACCATTCCATGAGTGAGGCTTCGACGGTGCTCACGGCGCCGCAATTCAACCTCACCAATAGCAACTCGGGTACGAGGAAGAAGAAAGGCGCCATAGAAACAGTATGATAGTTGCTTCAGCAATTTTTTTTATTCCACTGCCTATACATATATTACATCCTCTGAATCCTCCTCCTAAACCAAGGCTATAGATAAGCAGCAAGATTCTTATTACTTAACTATAGTCTTGCCCCTAAACATATTTCGGTCTGAACTGAAGCATTTCAATGGTTCGCTCATGTCGTCGGTTAAGTTTAAGTTTATCGTTTATTCATGTAATCCCTCTAGTGTTTGATGAACTGTCGTTTAGGTATTCTGCATCGATTAAGCTTCTTTACGTATTCTATAGAGTTATAAGTGTAAGCGCTCAGGCTTCGGATGAAATGTTTCTGTCAGTTTTATTGTTTATTGAAGGAGGAGTTGATGTGGCAGTACCATTTTCGAGTCATACCACCTGTATTGCATATAGGTATATTTTTTTGAAATTTTTAGTCATAAGCCGTGTCGCACTACCTTCGCTCCCACAAAATCAAAAAAAAGTTAAGAGAAATTTAACGTTCGCAGTGGTGGTTGCAAAATTCAAAATTGAAGCATTTCTAATAAATGTTCTTCGTATTTCTCGGTTTGCCGGCAATTTTTGCGGGGGCTCGGTGCTGTCGACCAGAAAGGCTCTATAAGCAAGAGCGTCTTTATCTTGCAATATCTTGAACTGTATAATTTAGGACGTGACCTGAAATAGCTTTCCGTACAAGCTCCTGTGATTCCATATGAGCTATTCGACTCTTTGATTTTGAACTTATTCTCAGAAGCCATGAAGTCGCCATTTTTCAGCTCGGAGTTGTTGCCAACTGGCAGATTTTTGACATTTGTGGAGGAAGGACTATGCTGCATGCCAAAGAGTTAGCTTTTAAAGCTACACTCTGGTACACCATGTTACACTTTGCGAGTTTAAGTACGATTAATATTTCCGTTCAAGTCTTTCTAATATTTGACGGTATTGGTCCTACTCATTGTTCTTCAAAAAGGAGCTTACGCCTCCGAGAGAGTACGCTCCCAGAGTATACCTGCTTTCTCTAAATGCGTAATTTCTGGTTTTGTAATCTCGATATTATAATGAAAATATAAAAAGATTCCGTTGTTCGGATGGGTCAATAAAATTATTGCAAAGTGATCCTCCTGGACAATCATTTATCTGCTCCAGAGTAAGTAATGAGAGAGATTAGTAAGTTAAAGTAAAATGCTACAACACAAAGCTGTGGTTTTGCACTCTTGAACCTTGCGACAACTTCAGAAGTGAAACTAAATATGTATGACTGGAACTTTCAGATCTCATCTGTTCACTGGTGATGTTCTGTTTATTACAAAGATTGTTAGTATGCAAATTTTCCACAACTGATTGGATAGGGTAGTCTTCTACAAAAGGGAGTCTTAACTATGAATCTAAGACATACAAGAGGCGAATGATTGAAACCGGGTACATACATACATGTATATAGTCGAGCTGAAACTATATGTAGTGCTCAGAGCCAATGTAAAAGGGCACTGAAACGCTTGACTACAATAGCACAATGTATGTCTTTCCATTAGAACAAAACAATTATGATGCTGCCATATTATTACATAAAAGCGAAACTAGTAGTAAGCTGACTCTGAAAGTTGCGAAAAGAAGCTCCGTCTATTCTAAGGGAGTCCCGACAGGATGTGATAGAAAATGGATCATCGGCGACATCCAACTCCCAGAGTAACAGCAACGCCACGGTAACACATAGATACTGTGTAAAGTTAACCATCATTCGTTCAGAGAAACTAGAACCACCATATAGTAAAAGGGATTATTTAAGCACCGCGCTATCACTATAACGTCACTCGAACACAAGGGGGATACGTTCCACCACGTGAGTCAAACAAGAGTTAGTTCGAGTAGGTGCACGTGCACATACAAATACTCATACCACAATACTGACCGAGGTATATACAAGTGTAACAAGCATCATTGGAATGAAGTTCGACCAGGTAATTATTGGAATAATAACAAAGAAAAAAATTGACCGCAGTAACTGGTCAAACAGTTGCACATAAATACGAAAGACTTAAATATTTCCCATCTGCTGTGAGTCGAGATCATTTCCACAGAAGTTATCAATTCTTTGCGTATGGTTACAGGAACTAAAGCTTCAGAGCAAAACCTTTAACAGAGTTACATATCCTGCCTCCATACGATCCACCTCAATAAAGTACCACTTTAAACACCGAGTCATGGTGCCACCGCCACCAAAAACATGGATAATTACAGTATTAGTAATCAGTAATCATTAACTCAGCAATTTGAAACTCAGTTAAAAAATACGTTGCGTAAGTACATAATCACCGGGTCAAAGGCATTACACCCGCTAGGAATACGTTCGTGGGCCAATATATGAATACAGAACGCATAAAGGATTGGTTTTTCAAGATAGGTACCAAAAAGCATTCGAGATGTCAAGAGCTTGTTGTATACTCCCAATAGTATATCCTTCGGTCAAGCTTTCAGAGTTAATCCTTAACGTACAAGCAAATTTGTCAACATTGATCATTCACAATAATACAGAAAATACATCCAAGAATCTAAGAAACTCGTACGAGATAGGTACCTTTTTGCTGTTGGATCTCCTACAAAGATCTTCGTTTGCAAAGTGTACACAATCACTCGGTTCTTGGCAGCGTTTGCTTTCAACTGAGAGCGCAAACGTCAATGTTCCCCAAATCAATTATAACAATACGATACACCAGCATTTGTCGAATAATTTTACAAATCTAAACTACCACGGATGAGACCAGATATATCCGAACAACAAAATATATGACTTCCTAGTCCTCCAACGTGACATTCTGGAAGAGGTAGGACATGGACTCTTTATGGTGAATTCGACGAATGGCTTCGGATAAAAGAATACTGATATCAACGGTTTTAATTTTGTGACATTGGAGTTTCTGAAGATCATGGGGAACGGTATTGGTCACCACGACTTCGTCAATAGGGGATGCATCAAGCAACTTGGGCGCATCTGATGATAGTAAGCCATGTGTTGCCATGACATAAATTTTACAGGCTCCTCTTTCCTTCAGAACTTCTGCAGCTGCAACAAATGATGTTGCGTCATCAATCATGTCTTCCTGTAAAAAGTATAAAAAAGTATGATTACCACATAATAATTCGTTAAAAGACGGTAATTTCACAGAGATGATTGGACTGCGCAAGAATTTCCACTTACAACCATGATGGCAATTCTTCCTCCGACATCACCGACTACAGTCAATGGTGGCTTTTCCTTAGCTGGTGGAGTTGGGACTCCAACACCAACATCCATAATTCTGCTTTTCGGTACGTTTGGTGGGGAATAGCGACCATCCACCTCATCAGCTTCACATTCTTTTTCCTCACCATGAATGACAGCAATACCAACACGCAGTCTTTCAGCGTACGACGTCGCCTTCTTAGCAGATCCCGGATTACGCGCCACTATCACTGCATTTTTGTAGTCTGGTATCTGATAATAGAAGAAATATGAATTTCAATTGGTCGCCCACGCTATCCGAAAATTTTAACACAAGTTACACTCACACAATCTTGGATGTACTGGAGGAAAAATGGGGAAGCTCGAAGATTATCTATCGGACAATCGAAGAATCCTTGTATTTCCTTCTGGTGAAGGTCCATCGTGATTATGTGGGTAAAGCCAGCTTTACACAACATCTTGGCTAGAAGTTTCGTCACAATACACCCACGTTTTCGCATTTTACCTATAAACAGGAGTAACACATTACACGAGCAATGACCAACAGGTTGACTGAACATGGTAAGAGTTGATCACATCCCTTCTAATAATCTGTGGCAAATGATTACACGGTGAACCCAGTAAATGCTAACCAAAAATTGTAGGAAACTGAAACAGGGTTCTCCCATAAAACTTATCATACAGATATAATGTATGACTGAAAGACACTTCAGATAAGTAGATTTCACTACTAATTCATATTCGAGCACAATAGTTTCCTAACTACATGCTATATTTTTAAAAAAAAAACACTTACATTGCTTGCTATACGGCAAGTACGGGATAACGCCGACAATTTTTCTCGAGGATGAAGTCTTACATGCATATGCCATGATTAGCATTTCCATGATGCTATTATTACAGTCCCTGCAAATTTACGCAGAAAAGCATGGAATGGCACATGATGAATATAATTTCACTGATTTTGAAATTAATATATCGAAATAAGCTTACAGGAGTAAATTTAGGGCATTATTTCATGTGTGAATTCTATATCTATACGATATGATTTTAAAAGGATGTAGTAACTCGCAGCCCGTCCCCGCTGACTGCGTTGCGCTGTGGTTGTGATCCATGAACATATTTCTAATTACATTCGGTTCCTTTGATTGTGGTGGTTTTTACAAAGAGACTGGTTCTAACTCTTGGCTAATAAGAAGCGTTATCCCAGTATAAGGAGAGTCACATTGTGACAAATGCAAATGTGAAGGTTATCGGTGGACGAGTCCGCTGGACAAACACGAAAGGTACATGACTATTACCTTGCACTCGACTTACTGTTGGTTCCTCGTCACCTTTTTCAATTTATTTAATTCAGTTAGCTGAGGGGCCCACGAAGAGTGCATAAATGGGAAGTACAGTTAATAAATTTTTTATGGCTGAAGTCAAACTATATTTATACACCATTGTTATCTCAACCTCATATGTGGATCACGATTTCACACTGGGATCAATACAGGATTAGGGGATGAGGGAAACAACTTAGGAGTTCACTGATTCTGCATCTGTATCTGTACTGCACCATGTCATCGTTGTATTAGTAGTCAATTAAGAACATGAACAAACTGTTACTTACATTGAACCGGTCTGAATAATGTAAACGTCTTTCGATCGGACGGAATCACTGATAGCAACCATTGTTTCCCGATTCGACTTATGATGCACTTCACAATTTCCTGGTTTCATTCCGAGCCGTCTACACACAAAATTTCATGAAGTCTGAGACTTCAAAATCAACAAAGAAAGCTTATACAATAAACTTCACTCACGTCGCAATTAAATTCGCCAGTTCAGGGTGGGAATTTCCAGCCAAAATCACAAATTCGCTTGAAGTATCCATTTTTGGAATGAGCTGATGCTCGGTGCCGTAGAAGCAGTAGAAACTTGAGGCTCCAATAGACTCACAGTGCATTTCTTGAATCCCAGTCAAGTTGGTTACTACCGTATGATGCTGTGAAGTTCCATTGCATCAGTAGAATTGTTCTTTACAGTCTCTACATGATCGAATAATAAAATTAAATTCCGAAGTGACCAACCAATCTCACGTAGGACCATAAATCGGTTATTATTTCCGTATCTCACTTCTGAGTTGCCGTTAGAGAATAGAGTCTACTATGTCTGACAGTTTAACATTATGAAGAAATACTAACCGACTGGACAAAATTGAAATATTTGAAGCTTTATTATAATCCACTATTCCACTGGACCATTTCTTCAGACTACAAACACTGATTTTTTTTATTCAATTCTACATTTTTCGTTGATTATACTATGTTTTGATATCCTACTACTGTTACCCCACTACAATAGACAGCTAATTTGAAAATCTTCAGATTCTTGCAGCACCGACATTTCACAGAACTGCCCCCTTCCTGTCCTAGAATACATCAAAACAGTGCTCTGATATAATAGAACCCTTTACAACATAGACCTTTTGGATGTACAGCGAAATGGACTCCCTAAATTGATAATCTGCGACGCATGAAAACATTTACTCCCTTCAAACTCTGGACCAGCGGAATTTAAGCTGCATATCAGCACAATAAAGATTTGAAAGGTCGCTTAGCCAAAAGTTACAACCCTATTGCACAAATAAATATGTCAACTGATGCAAAAACCTTGCTAGTAGGATTTAACTACCAAAAATATTTAAACATAATCAGAAGAATAGTTCATTAAACTGCCACTATTTTTTCACTGGCTGTAGCGTCTCTCGTTAATAGTATTGTATCCACATTTCTTCTTAGCCGAGAGTGCAATATTCGTCTCAGTAAAAAATTTGGTTGGGGTTTGTGACAGTAGATCATGAATGACATGAATAGAATATCGAACAGCCATCCTTCGTATCTTAGATCCAATGCTGAAGGATACCATAAAAGCACTTACTTACCTTAGAATGGTGATATCTCTTCCTTGTACGCATAAACTTTACCTATAGCCGTCTTCTACTTCTCGAAACTGGCTTCCTAGCCGAGATAAACAACAAAGTTAAGACGCTAATTATTGACAGTAGCAGTAAAATTTAACACAGTCACTGGAAACAGCTGCAACTCATTCAATTAACAGAGAAACCCAGATTCATTACACACTACACCCTAACGCATGCCAGCCTGCTAGGACTCAGCCGTTTCAACAGTCCGAGTCTATCTTCACTTGTTTCCAACTGAATTCGGACCTTGCCGGTCATTTCGTTGCTCCTTGGCATCCAATTTTTCTATAATCTTTCTATGACCTCCTTCCAGGGGCCCCATAACTCAGAAGCTGGCAGCGCCAAGGTTTACCAATCAGCGAGAATACATCTCGTTCTGACGAGGAACACTTTTTAAATGTCCGCGGCCTACATAGCAATTACCTCGCATGTAACACTCGCGTCAATTTCATGCAATCTCGCATATCAATGATTACACCATATTCGTACGGTAATTTAATTTAGATTACAGAATACATTAATTTCAAATCTCAAGTTTCGTGAAAGATTTGAAGGAAAACAAATGTATAATGCATATAATGTAACGCACTAATTAGTAAGGCGAGGATTTTGCACGTTTTGCACTTTAGTGCACTCTAAAGTTACACCTGTATTCGTTAGGTAAAATCGATTACGCATTTCGAAATTAGTCGAAATGCAGTATTAGTTTATTTCTGAAAAAAACAATTTTTTGTATTTTGGAGAAATTTTCCCGCATATTCGCATTTATCATTGATTCTAGTGTGCCTTTTTTGACCACCTACTCAATTTCAAGGCCTATATCAATCATTTAGGAAGGATAAGCTCTTTTAAAACCGATCTATTTTCAAAAGGAAATTATACTCTGGATTTCTAATTTCGTGATGTCCATGAAGTGCGATAGACAAAGCATTCGCTAACCGCTACGCTCACCAGGGGACATTTTTGCTCACCACCAGCACATAAATAAATGATTATGCGCGGTCGAGAGTTGCCTCGGAGAGGTCAATAGTGGAAAATTCAGATTTGGCTGAGTTAAAGGCCCTCAAAGTTTTCATCACAGAGTATTGTTCGAAATGGAAATAAATCGCGGAAGGACAGTTGACAGTTCCCAAAGTGAGATCAATACGACACAACGTGACTGATTCATTCATTCAAATTGAATCACCCGCTTATGTGCATCCAAAATCATGCCAATAACGTGTTTACATCTTGCTACTATTTCCGTTGCAATGATGACGAATCATAACACTGGATACCAATGGGGCCCTTTGGTACCCAGTGATGGTGCCAGTTTTTTTCTATGAAATACGCCGTAGTTCTTGGTTCTGCACTTACGAAACTTTCATCGCTTACTCAATTAATCTGAGTTGGGAAAGAAGTAGGATAATACTATGAAATACTCCGTATACTGTCGCTTTTAAAGAGGTTATGGTTTCACTTAAAAATCTTGTTAAATGCGATAAGCATTTTGCAGTTTTAGGTACACAGTAACACGCATAGTGATGACAACAGTAAAAAACATTACTATGCTTACCTACTCTGAACGAAAACATTTCGCAAAAAGTGTAATACAGACTGCCAACAACCGAAGAGTTTTTTACGACAGGATGTTTTGTGAAAACGTACATCCCATTTAGTGCCCAAGTGACGAAAACTTTGAGGGTTTCTCTCATAGCAATCAATTTATTGATTACGGGCCTTACCCATACCCACACATTAAATATAGTTAGTGAAGGAACACGTTTTTAAGTTTACTTTGAGAGTTTTTACCTCAGCAATATCTGAATTTCCGCACCTAGTACTGGATATTGCTAATCTCTCTGGACGACCTGTCGACCGCGATGATAATTTATTCCTGCGCTAGTAGCATGAAAAACAATCTCTGTTCTCCTAAATTTACCTAGAGTTCACAATGGAGGTTGACATTTAATTCAATTAATGTAAATATTCTTTCGTTTCTTAGGAACTGGATTCTTTTGAGTGAAGATTCATAAACAATACTTGCAAATTATGCGATATCATTTTACGAGTTGTCAAGACTATTTATCATTAGGGTGTCCGTAAAGCATTTAAAGCATTTTAAAATATTTGAATCCGTAGAGGTGCGGATTGCGGATTGTGGGTAAAAAATACTCCCTGTCATAGAAATAGTCTAAATTTAAATTTTCATCTTCATATAAAGCATTTGAAAATTTTTAAGCATTTAAAATCATTTTGGCCCCCTAACGTGTAAATTTTAATTTTAGAAGCCTAGGGCGATTGTTTTTAGGCGGAGATGCGCTATGAAAATCCTATAATAGCGCTAACATGATAAAGTTGGTGCGATTGAGCTCTGAATTTAAACTAAACTGTTACTCCTTGGTTTGGCGCTACCACTACAATTGGAAACACACAGAGGTACACAAAATTTTGACATGAGTAACTTCAAGATGCTTCGACCCGAGTGAGATAAGTACTGTCGAATTTTGAAAACTGTGTGACCAAAAGACTGCTCTCAGTGTACTTCTGGAAAATACCACTCGTACAACTCTGTGAACATGGGTACCAGAGATATGGTGTAAAATAGCGGATACTTTACAGATTTTTCGCTCGGATTATTTCCAACGATTTTCAAAAACCTTTTTATGCTTTACAGATATCTAAGTTTTCTAAAAAGTTTTTTTCTGATTCTTGAAATTTAAAAAACTTTACGCTCGAAATGATTCAAAATTTTTAAATTTTCATACAACTGTCACTAATTTTAAGTTTGCAAAAATATTGATTTTCTTTTATAGACACATAAATGGCCTTAAATTTGAATCCAAGCCAATCAAAATCAGTTCCGGAGTATTTTGAAAACAAGTTTTAAGTCTGGCAATTCGATTTTTGTTGTTAAGTTACTATCATTATTTCGCGTGTAAAAGCTAAAGAACCAAGCTCTGGTTTGGTTCATCTTGGAATACCATACAGCAGCTTAAAAAATAGACATCTTATGCTTTTGCCGTAAGTTCGGAACAAGTGAAATTCTTGAAAAGTACCAAAGACCTTTGTAGCATGAAAATCCTTATAGGAAATCCCTTGATAAATTTTCAAGAGTTCATTTTAAAGAAACCAATGTTCATTACTTACTCATTACTTAGAAAAAGTAGTTTTTTGAATGAATGTTTCCAAGGCTAGCGCATGTTTTTGAAATGCTTTTTTCAAAAAAGGCGTTTTTAAGGATTATTTGTAATTAAAAATTTAAAGCATGTTAAAGCATTCGGTTTTGAACTTTAAGCATTTTTATACGTAGGTTTAAAGCAATTTTGCGGACACCTTATGCATTACATATTTTGTGCAACAGTCAACTGCTCATTGTATTCAATAACTTTTTAGCCACTTTTATTTTGCGATTTACAATTCCACTCATTTTCTAGAATTTTTTCATGCAAAATTTGAGAATCAATTTGCATTAGCTATAATATTTTATTCAAATAATTTTGATTATCCTTCAGGGTTAATAGCAGTCTCACATACCATTATTTTTTCCTTTTTTTCCGCCCATTTCACATGGGGACAATAGCTGATACTTGACAAATTTATGCAACATATATTTTGCACAGAATAAAACTATTATTTTAAACCCCCAAAGAAGCGAAATGCAGATGAAAACATTATTTCACAATCACAGGAACATATTGACGCTACGCTGACTCTGAGCGGAGTAAGTGACGCTGCCGGCGACAAAATTTAAATAATTCAGTTGAAGACAATGCAAAGGTTGAGGCAAATCAAAATCATGTCCTAGTTGATAACGCTGATCCAAATTCAAATTTAATTTTTAGTAAATCCATTTGAACCACTGGTCACAATGATCGACGCATTTGTAGCTGCCTTATCTCCCCAGCAACTGGCTATTTTTCAAAATATTTTAGATGCTTTGCGAGCAGAGGAAGAAAGAGCTGCTGCAAATGATACGGCAACACGAACGGGAGCAGTAATTACACAAAGTTTCACAAACGAACTCAAATTTTGTTGTAACCTCTTCTGTTATTCAGGTTGCTCTGTCTTCAGCACGCTCACGTCGAATGTTGGCAATGTGGTGGAGAAGGTCATGCTCATTTAATTTCAGTGTTCGTCAAACATCATCGATGACACCGAGTCCTCTTCGGGGGAACAATAAAGGGGTGATTTGGGTCACACCACATCTCCCCTACATCGGAATTAAATAGGTTCTTGCTAGCACCCTTGCTTGGGGAGATGCTCCACCAGCTATTCCGATAGAGATAGGGGGAAACAATATTCGAGCATTTATTGAAACAGCGTGTAATCGATGTTGCATCATGAAACGCTTAGCGAAACAGCTAACTTTCGCAATAAACGAGACGAATCGAGGTAGGTTTTCGACGGCTACAAGCGAGGTAGTTAAAGTCAAAGGGACAATGGAATTATCTTTTATTTTCGGGGATAGAATGCTCAATGAGCAGCTTAATATACATGCAAAGTTGGGCTGTGGAGCCGAGATAATCATTGGAAAGCCTTTGCCAGTGAAAAATGGGTTCACCTTCAATGTAAAGGAAGCGATACTTTGGTAGGGTCTTGTCCCTCACGACCAAAATTTTTTGATTAAAACTAACAGGAAAGTAATTTTTAAGTTAAACCTTAACATAGTATAAGATAAGGACGATAACCCCGCACCGGAGCAAATCGATAGGGATGTACAGGTATTCCTGGATGAATTTAGTCATGTGACTGCAATGTAAATGCATAAAACACGTATGACATGACGGATGTAATGCGTACGACGAATGAATCGCAGGGACCGGTGGCGATAGCGGATATAACTTAGGTTCCCGCCGCAGAAAGGCGAATAGCTATGATGAGGCCTTTTTGAACAGTTTTACATTTCCCCGTATAATATTAAGTTTTTTGATTGACTACTTGTAATTTCGAGATTCTGCGTAAATGCGTTAAAGCCCTTGCCAGGCACTTCACTAATTTGAATTTTTGACTAATTCGAATTTGTATCCGTTATTTTCAGTTTTATTCGAGCTTTATTCCATTTTTTTTAATGTGTTTAATGTAGATTGGGGAAGTGATAGCAACTTCCAGGCAATTTTGTCTGTTAAAAATACAAGCTGCAGCGAAAAACCGACCATAGGAGCGGCTACCGTGACTAAAACACCACATGCGTGCGAAGGGCATCATCACGACTTCTGTTGTCCAAAGTACAGCAATCGATATCAGGAAGTTCTTACCTGCGCAGATGCTAAACAAGACAGCGTAAAAAGAGATGGATGGAACTATTATGTACTGTACATGACCGACAAATTTGTAGGTGATGTATGAAACAATGGTGAACTGTTTGGAAATTGGGCCGTATTTTTGCCGGAAAAGCTGGTACATTTGATGTTGATTTCATCACTGTTGTCGCCATTGCTAATCCGGAAAATCTTCTGTTATTCTAATGTTAGCTGTACATGCTTCAGTTTTGAGTAAGCTTCGAAACATCTTCCACAACCCAAACATTGTTAAGATCATCATTGGTGCACGACGAATTCTCTCCTTACTACTTTCGAGATTTCGAGGTCTTCCTGGTGAACGTTGTAGATATCAAGCGAGCTCATTTATCCATTCCAAGCGGTTGAAGGGGTCGTGGTTTGCAACAAATGGAGAATTGAAAAAACGCTACATCCACAACACGGTCCCTCCGCCCACCCAGGGTGGCTGGACCGCCCCCTTTCTGGTTTTTGAACTACAGTGGTACTCGCACCTGACGGCAAGGCTCCTTGGTCATTTGATCTCGCATAAAAAACCAGGCTTGGTCAGCCTAAGCTGGACCAGTGGTGTTGGTCTTAAACGATACCACTGTGACTGCGAAGGTACGGGATTCGATTCCCCAGGGCTGGCAAAATTCCCCTTCCCCTCCACCTTTGACTGGCTAACTCCTCTGTACGACGGACGGACGACGCTTGGTGACTGCTCGGCGAAGTAATTTCCCAGAAAGAATGATGCCCTATCATCCCCATGCCAATTGCTGACGTCGGAGAGGATAAGGAAATGGTCAAGGCGTGGGTGTTCGTCCCCTGACAAGTCTGTAACTTACCTATGATGAAATGTACTGCTGTTGTGGGCAAATTAATAAAGAATTATTATAAAAACCAGGCTTGGGTCAAGACCCCTGTGGCCCTCGATGTTCTGTTCATATTCTTGGAAAGTTAGGATGACAAGGACCTGTACAAGGCCACCTTCAAGACCGAAAGCAAGCTGCTGCAGCCAGCAGTCACCATCAAATTGGCCCAGAAGATCCTGGGGCGACTGGTCACCACGGTGGAGGCGAAGATCATCACCACATTGGTAAGTTGGCGTATCCAAGTCGCTAATGATGGTGAAAATTCACGATTACCTATTCACGAAGTTATGGCCAACTCTAACTTTGCCCAGCAATTCCAACTTCCCCGCCCACTAAAATCACAAAACTTCTAGCACAGACCTTCCCGTTCCAGCCCACATAAGGGCGCAAGATATTGTCAAAATTTTGAACGGCGGCATCAATGATAAAATTTCGCCAGCGGGAGAAGTGGATAAGGGGGATATGGGAAGTGGCTTCAGTTCTCGTTTTGAATAAAATAACGAACTGATTCTGACACAGTCGAAGCCGAAAACGAAAGGGAAATATAGGCGAGGCCTTTCTTGAGATTTACAGAAAGCATGCAAAAAACTTTAGGTTAATAGCTGCACAGTGGCTTCGTGATATCGGAGTTACTAAGTCTCGTAATGAGACATCTGATTGAGTCATACAGATATTGCAGCTACTAGGAGAAGCTTACAGTCGAGTAAATTTGCAACAACAAAGGTTGATGCGTCATTTCAATTACTTACAATCAATTCAATTACAATTTTCTGAGCAATTCTTGTACTATTATTGACTTTGTCGTGCCTTTTTCTGGATTATTTTCAAGCCTGTATCATGCGTAACAACATTTCTCCAAGATCGTAGAGTAATCACTCCATTTTCTTCACAGTCAGTTGTAATTCCGACTATATTTCTTGTGGAGCAAATAGTCATGCTGATAGATCATCATACATAGTATCACTGGGGAGGGAAGTTTGAATTTAAAGGTTCACGACACCTGTTGTATCTGCTCTCTAGAATTTTGTGTATTTTTGTTGAGTTTCGCTCACTTAATAGTTGGAATCGATCCTATTGCGATCCTTGAGAATCACTCTACACACACCTATAAATTGTCAACGAAATAAACAAGATTAGTGCCGTTTTTGGACATCATTTTTCCAAACTACTATTTCTGCATGGTCTTCCACACAGACCTGTACTTACCAAGGATAACTACAACTGGATCCCGCTGCATTCCAAACAGCTAAGTCCACTTCTTTGCAGTATATGTTGTTCCGAGTCTACATTCCTCTTGTGTGGAAAATTTTCCTGTGATACTAGCACCTTGGAAAAATTTATAAATTCGCAGCGGTGAATGCCACTACCGCGAGAGAAGAGAAACAGAACAAAAACCTCCCGTAGTTACCGAGGATCTACAGACTCCAGCAGCCAGGGTCATCCCCACCCAAGAAGATGAGCAGAAACGCACCTACAGTACAGGACACTTTGGCGGGGATCCTAGAGGAAATGAGAAGGATGAGAGAGGACTTGAGCAATATGAGGGAGGACATGAATTCCCACTACCACAAGACAACGGAGCGAATGAACCTAATTGACGACAGAGTGGAAAAGCTTGAGATCGATGTTCGTCGTAAAAACCTCATCATTCGCGGGATCCCGGATGAAGAAAATGAGTCACCCTCACAGCTTCAAACAA
>WJFA01000449.1:0-37927 GCA_009870155.1 Pseudobourletiella spinata
CCCACCTCGTCATCAATGGGCGTCATACGAGGATTTCCTCGATTTCAGACCCCCCCTCCCCCTCCAGTGTATACGCAATATCTGCACAGCCCCCTAACGCATAGGCGACGCAGGGCATTCCATATTCCCCGCCTCGTTATGCGCCAGCTGGCAATAAAACTCAGCTGCGACTCGCTGCTGGCGTTTTATTACACCTGGATGCCGGCACTGCAGACCCAGCACGTTCCATGGCCAGGTTCAGAGTCCCCCACGGCACATTTACTCACTTTGACATTTCTAAAAACGCCTCACGAGAGAGTTTTTGCAGGCCTCAATGACGACCTGCTGCCTGTACGCTCGAGGATGGCGGCTTGGAGAATTTGATGGGCTTTTTATCGGAAAAAACTGTTATGGTTGATTTTCGACTCCTCAGTTGCGACAACTGCGTTCAGTGAACTTGTTAAGTTTCCTGTATTTGTTATACCATTTCCATTTTCTTCGGATTACCTATTAGGTTTCACTGTCTGTATATTTACCTTGGTTTTTGAAACTCTCGGTCTGTCCGATAATTGTGGGTAAAGTGTACCTCAAAATTCTCGTCTGTCTCTCAAAAAGAAGCCTACCACATACACGGAAAAGAAAGAACTGTCTAATTTTTGTCGTCTTCGGACCAAGTCAGACAACGAATCTCGAAAACGTCCTGGTTCTTCGCTTCGTCAATACCAAAGCAACAGGACTTAGGGGGTGGTGGAGGTGGATGGGGGCGGGGGTTTACGTGAGATAGTTTGCACACTGGTAGACAGTTTACACGTTAAAAGGGAGAGGGCAACTTTGAGANACAAGACTTAGGGGGTGGTGGAGGTGGATGGGGGCGGGGGTTTACGTGAGATAGTTTGCACACTGGTAGACAGTTTACACGTTAAAAGGGAGAGGGCAACTTTGAGAGAGCAGATAAGTAGTTATAGCATAAATCGCCTTTCAAAATCATTACAATGAGGATATACTTTTTTTCTTTACAAAGGTTCCTTTTTTATACTCACATAACATGCGGCTGCGTACATGGGAATTGTTAAGTTCCATCTGCCTACATTCTGTTAGTTACGCATATATAGAACATTATTATCATCAGCTTCGTCAACGTGTATTACGATTCATATTGAAAAAATCCAGTTACTCTGGCAGCTTTAATTCCTAATTCCCTTTCCCAATAAGCAAAATTTCTGTCCATTGTGATATTGAGGCAGGAACAATGCTCGGTGGGCAGCTTGAAAAAGTTACCCCTGTCGCTCTCTCTCTCTCTCTACATCAGTTGACAAAGCATACAGGCTGACCGAAAGAAAATTCAATTTTTTTCGATAGCAGGTGCAGCAGTAGTATGGTAAGTAACATAGTTCCAACATACGCAATATTGCATCATCACCAATCAGAGCTTCAAATGGAATGCCTACACAGGGACAAGTTGATGTATCAAATATATCTGTCGGTTCAAAATTTCCCTTTCATTACTATTATCATTATTACTTCGAATCCCACTACAAAGCTCCGTTAAATGTTTGCAAAAGCTTGACGTACTATCGTTTTAACTTCTGCTCCCCCGATCTTCCTTTTTGCCGTTTTATTTGCACGTCAGATACTCAATAATCTATTCAATCCTTTCTTGCCTCCGTGGGCAGTGTGCAACCAACTCGTTCAATCTTTTTATGCTCATATATAGAGCACTTCCCTTTCCAAACTTCCCATTAATATGTGTATACCTCCCTGGAATTGATTGGGAAACATGGTCATTACATTGTATCTTCGCAGTAGTGGACACGGAACAAATGTAGCAAGTACAAAGCCTGTCCCTTCATCTACATACACCACGCACATATAATTCTTATTACAAAACAGAAGGTTCACTCATATACAGCTAATCCGCAAATGGATCTTTCCTACGTAACTATTTCTCTCTCCCTCGGCCTGTCTCGTGCCACAGGTTACACGGTTTTTCATGGTGCTGTGAGATGCAGTCATCACTGCTTGAGCAACAGATAACTGCTCATTCACTTGACACAGACACAAACACACACTGCAGCTTTCACGCCTCAATTCTCGAACAAGCCACATCGAACAGCGTGGCTACATTCTCAAAAAAGTGGATTTACGTTAGCATCTTGTGCGTCTTCGTACAACAAATGAAGATCACCTGGCATTCATGTGTATGTATATTCTGTTGTGGGATGTTGTCAACAGAATTTCCTTTATCGTGTACGTGTGTTGTTAACATTACATTTATGTGTGTAGACATTATTCATTATTTTCTCCTTGAAACCTACGAGGTAAGCAATACAGAACACAATCAAAATTAGAAATCTTCTCGTATCTTTTTTCACCGTGTGGATGATCTTAGGATGTGTGTCCATTGTGTTACAAGATGTTTGGATTATTATATATCTTGTCAGCTGACGCAATGTCTTGAGTTTGAAAAATCCAAGTTCACTGATTTTCCCTTACATACAGGCTCCCTTTGCTCCCTATATTTACAGAACCAAAGCCTGTTTCTATGAGAGTATCGGTTATATGGTAAGATCCGCAGGGTCACAATGTAGAGGTCTTTTTTGCAACATTTTTATACATTCCATTATTTAGCATTTTTCTTCTTCTTCTTTATCTTCATCTTCTTTTTCATTTCTAGTTCTCCTTCTCCAGCTCTTTTTTTTCTCTCTCTCTCTCAATTTTCTGCCCATCACATAGGCAATAATCATCTCTGAGTTCCAAAATCTTTTTTATGTATGTTTTCTAACCACGTATAATAGGAAGAGATAGGACACGCGCCGGACTTCACCGCTCCAGGGCGGCGTAAGAAGGTATATTTAAGATTTTCCCGAGGTTCTAATGGTAGTCGTCATACGAGCAGTAGAGTAGAACTCGAGCACAAACAAGTAACACTCTGTTTCGTCTAAAACACTTAAACCTCGAACGGTGTGGCAATATAGTGTGCATTACTTGGGGTCTCGGCTCTCTCAATCTGGAGAGGAATGACTTAGGGCATAGTATAATAGTAGGACTAACAACTGACTGACTGGGACAAGTAATTATTCTGTATCTACTCCATGCACTCTTCTTCCCCTCTGTTGTTAGAAGAATCAGTGGTAGCAATGCTGGGAACTTATTTAACAGTCCAGAAACTACTGCTGCATAAGACATGTAGTAGCATGGAACGGTACAGCCACTGAATCAAAATTAGTTGAACGCCGCCTGTGTAATTGTCTTACAGTAAAACGTACACCTTTAGTTCGTTGGACGTGAAAACACAAAAATTTATCCCAGTATAGACCTAAAATATTTCCTTAACCTGTTGTTTTCCTAGCGTGTACAAACCCTACATATCATGATCAGTAAAATCTATGGGTGTATATGTATATATTTTATGTATATATATATATACGGGCTAACTGTTTTCACAGGATCTTTGTAGAATAAAAAAGTATGACCAACCAAGGCGGGTGTTGCCATACATCCGTACTTTAGTTCCTTCTAAGGGCCCTGATTGTGTGGGGTATAGGTGAAAAATGCTCCTGACGAGTTCCAGTACGGGATACACACAAGTACAACTACATGAAAATCTAAACTGGGCTTCGTCATTCGCATTGCATTGGAAGATATCGCTACAAAAAAGTGTCTCATCAGGCTACAGCGAACATTTTCTGACCTCGAATTTGGAGACGGCAGCCACTCATGAAGAGCGCCTCCTCATTACACCCAATATAGATCACGTTAACAATTCAGGTGCCATGCTCAAGCCATATACAAGTACAAAAAGTGCACTAAAATTGGACCAGAACAAAAACTTGAATCCGATTCCAGACAGGACCGTATGCTCAGAGTATAGCAACAATGCCATAGCTTTAGCGCCAGTCTCCCTCTGAGAATTGACCCTTCAACTTACACACACGCACACATCAGTAGTCTCTATTTAAAACCAATAAAAAGACTGTACTTTAAATTCTTTCCGAAGAGGTATGTTACTGTTATTCAACTTTGAAATAATTAAACCATTGCATATCATCATAAGTAATGTGTATTCTTATCAGTTGCTCCCTAAAATGTTCACGATTCTTCTCATTTCAGACTGGGCAAATTCCAGACGTCATAATCAATATTATCGAGTAACTTCTTAGGAATAATAATTACATATATGTGTTCTGAACCACCCTGCAGGTAATAGAATTACACATGTATTTAGCTTCGCCCCCCACACCACTAAGCAGTTGTTCTCCTGCGAGCAACTGTCCAGCTGATCGCCAATTTGTGGGGAACAAGAAGGCTCATCATTTCACCAAAAGTCATCCCACACTTCCTCATCAGGGGGGTATGGTTACATTAACTAGAGGTCAATAATAAGAAATCCAATAAGTGTTTCATATACCTGTGAAGGTGAACAAAAATGGGGGATCCTAAATAGAATACCAGTATTGAACCTTTTATCTTCAACGGTTTCGCACATGTGTGTTGCATAGTATTACAAAGATACAAATCCTCATATGCAAAAATTGGTTTTGTCGGTTTACACAGTCTGAATCTGGATTTCCAGCACTTTTCCCGGCTCCTATTATTATGCTTCAAATTCGACGTCGTACTCATGACGTGAGCCACATTACGGATCATCATCATCTTTATCATCTTCTTCTTTTTCTTCTTCTTCTTAATACATGGCGCGCGACTGTGCTTTATCATTTCTTTTTTTAAACACCATCAAATCTTTATCAAATGTTTTTTTTTCATTTCATACTGCTATACTGCAATCTGCAATTATCAAACGTTGTTCCTTTAAATTTTTTGCTTCTGTCTGGCTTTCACGTGATCCGCACAGTGGGTCCAGAGACACAATGCCATCTCACTACTACTGCTATTTGATAATATTTCCTCACCTTGCATACTTTTTACCGATTTCTACGGAAATCCCGCTTTTAGCATGATTCCGTTCCTTCACAAAACTCCCGCACGTGATATTACACACATCATGTCGGTGACGATCATCATCGGAAGCATGGAAATAGAAACAGCGATACGGTACATAGAGTGAGACAAAGTGTTCTTGACTTCTGTGCATCACATCGGTAAAACAAACTCAGCACAATGTACTATTAAATTAACCCGTTTCCCTCGCATACAGATAGGTAAGTGTGTAGAGTGTCGTGTGGACAAAAATGGTCTGAAAATTACTAAATCAGGTATTTGGCTACGGCATGTCGGTTTCCTACATTATAAGATTATTTCTGATCCGTTAATCGACACTGCTCTTCAACACACACTTGGTTCTTAACCACTCTTGGACTCATCGTCCAAAGAGTTTCTCTTTTTTGTAGACATTATAACAATCAATCTTGACCTGTCGTAATGACCATCTTACACGCATACACACATCAAATCCTTTTAGGTTCGATGGAAATGACCGCTCGTGGTTTGGAATAATCGAAGCTCTCCCATTACGATTATTACATCAAAATGCCGAAACTTTGACATTCGCAACACGGGTTTAATTTTTGTACATTTTGTTTAGAATTTTTTCAATTTTTTTGTGTCTTTTCAAAATTGTTCAGAGGTGAAGGGGAAGGGGGGACACTTCAGGGGCAATTCCTATGGGGAACTTTCAACAGTCACCTTGATTCCCAAGCTGATTAGCTGAGAGAAAATAAATGAATCAAGGTTAATAGAAATCCACTCCGCATTGGTGAAGAAAGGAGGGGGAAAAAGAGACACTTGAACAAAGTACTGCAAGCTTACAGGAGGAGGAAAGATGATAATAATAATGGGGTCATCTAATTTTAAATAGAACTTGCAGGATAGGCCGAATAATTGATAGAATCAAATTACAGGAGATAGATCGTGCCACGACGAAATCCGGCAAACACTACAAGGGACAACCAACTTTGGAGGACGTGGCAGAACTTGGGGAGGTTTAGTAGCGATTTTTTCTGAAGAGCACGACTTCCACCTTTACAATAATGATGCACGTTCACATCGTAATCACCAGTACACCGGAGGCGATGGAATCACTACCAGCACCATCATCATATCTTACATTTTACGATTTTTTTGTTCTATTATTTAAGAATGAACTCTTTTTCATACATTCACATCATTACTTCCTCCCTCTCTCTCACACCACCAGAGAAATGCTACGAAGCATATAATCAAAGTGCCATAACTCACAACTTACACTACCCAGAAACTAGACCCAATTCTCCTTTAACATAGAGAAGTTGTATCATTACAGAGTAATCTCAAACAACTTACATACTACATCCAAATACATGCCTGGTAATTATCTAAGTGCATATAATAATTAATGGTGCGTCTCATAGCCGCAACCATCTAAATGAAATTAATTTTATAAAGAGTGTATAGTGTAACATAACTCCCTTGCACTTCAAGGTGTTCAATTCAATGGAAAAGAATTAAATTTCAAGTAGAAACAATAAAATCTACAGCTTTTACGGACCTTACCACGGTCGATCTACCAGGAAGAATAGTCAAATTATATTACCAGTATTTTCGACTTATATTCCAGATCCATTCAAACGGTCCAGATTGATACCAATTATTGTTGAATACTCTTTAATCCCTATCCTACCTGCATGACTGGTGTCTTAGTTCGGCTGGGCAGTGGTCTGCTTAGTCTGGTGCATCTGAAGCACAGCAACAGCCTCTTCAACCCGAGAATTGAGAAGCTCCCGGTCTTCCAACAAGTGGAGAATTTCCGCGTTGTCCATCTCCAACAACATTCCAGTAACTTTCCCCGCCACACCTGGATACTTCTCCTGTATGATTCCAACAAAACCCGATGATCAATAAGTGAACCGTCCTCAATATGGACCAAGAACGTCTCTACCAAGTAAATCCAAATCCACTTACGTGAATGAGCGGGAAAAGACGTTCACCCAGCATCTGCTTCTGATCGTTGGGGTGGGCAGCTGCCAGTGCTGAAGCAGACAGCGGTTCCTGCCCTTGAATGTGGACAGCAGCAGGAGCTGGTTGAGGCACGGGCTGTTGGGGCTGCATAGCTTGTGCTGCCGTGCGCATTCCTGCAGCTGGATACTTGTACGTCTGAGGAGCACCTTGAGCTGCGGGCCCCCTTGGTTGAGCAGCAGCAGCGGTGGCAGCAAGAGGTGGACCGTTGCTAATAGCACGCGCAGACTGTGGAGGTCCAGCTGGTTGACCTAACAGACAAGGAGTTTAGACAAGACAATCGAATTTTCCAAATGAATAAACAACCGGCGACTTATGTTACCTGCAATACCGCGGTTGGCCATGGTACGGATCCCCGGTTGAGCGTTCGCACCAGCCACATTAGGCGCAGCACCGCGAACTCCAGACTGTCTGAACTGAGGTTGCATAGCAAATCCAGCTCCTGGTCCCTGTACACCTGGACGAACTTGTGGGGTTGCCCACCTTGGAGCAGGACGGATCGAGGCCATCTGTGGCGGGTAGAACCGCTGAGGTTGAGGGATCGTCGGCATGAAGTAACCTGAAAAATTTCACAAATGTTAAACCATGCTTCCCAAGAGAGTTACTGGTTATATCATTAAGGTACTTACTTCCCGGATTGTAGACCTGCCCGATCTGTGGCATGCGCAAGTTGCTCATGTTGACCATTCTCTGCATGTACTGTGAAGTAAGGTGCGCCTTACGATCTTCTTTGCGCTGAGCTAAGGCAACGTACAAAGGCTTCTTTCCCACAATGCGACCATTCATTTCAGTAACAGCTTTGGTGGCTTCTTCGGGGGATGAGAAACAGACGAATCCGAATCCCTTGCTGCGACCATCTTCGGTCATGACCTTGGCGGAGGTGATGGTACCGTATGGAGTGAATTCTTTCCTGAGCTCCTCGTCGTCAATGGTATCATCAAGATTTTTCACATACAAATTCACGCCTTGGTAGCGGTTCAAACGTGCCATCTTCATGTTTTCGAAATTTCTCTTTAGCTCCATTTGCCTCTCTAAATGATAAATGCATCACAGAGAATTGAATCAAACCATGAATCCTTACTTCTGACTTGGCAATATAACGCATGGAAAGTCTTCAAATCGTAAATTCAAAGAGTTGTTCCTTACCAGCACGCTTTTGGGCTCGGCCAACGTACAGCGTTTTACCCTCCAGCTCTTTTCCATTCAATTCAGTAACAGCTCTTTCCGCAGCCTCCGGATCTTCGAAGGCAACGAAGCCGAAACCTCGTGATTTTCCTGATTCATCTTGCATTACACGGTAGGACGTGATGGATCCATACGGCTCGAAGAAATCCTTCAATTTCTCCTCCGAAAAGCTTTCCGGGAAATTCTTAATGTAAACATTGGTGAATTTCTTTGCCTGTGCGGGAAAATAGTTCATCAATATCCCACTCTTGCAATATCAACAGCAAGCAGAAATATGGAACCACGACATATCGCAGAATCAAGCCAATTCGGCCGAATCATCCAAATTCAAGACAATCCCATACCTTCTCACCCAACTCCTTCTCGCGTTCCTTCCGGGGGATGAATCGGCCAACGAAAAGTTTCTTGTCACTCAGCAACATTCCGTTGACTTTCTCAATGGCCTTATTGGCAGCTTCTTCAGTTTCAAAGTGGACAAATCCGTACCCTTTAGAATTCCCATGGTCGTCCGTCGCAACCTTACAGCTCAAGATCGTTCCAAAAGTGGAGAACGTGTCGTACATGTCCTTGTTGTCAATTGACTTGTCCAAGTTCTTGATGAAGATGTTGCCCACACCCGACTTACGCAGGGAAGGGTCCCGCTGGGACCACATGATGCGAATTGGCTTTCCCTTCATGATGTCGAAGTTCATCGTATCCAACGCTCTCTCAGCTGCAAAACAGATTTTCGTTCCATCATTACCTGAAATACGTACAGTTTTCATAACGGCAGCTTCACACAGTATCACAAGTACTTACCATCCGCGGGCTGCTGGAAATTGACGTACGCATAGCCCAGCGATCGTCGGGTAATCATGTCACGACACACACGGATTGAAAGCACAGGACCCGTTTGCGAGAATTTCTCGAAGAGCATGGCTTCGGTGACGTCAGGGTGAAGGTCCCCGACGTACAAGGATGTCATTGGGTAGTTTGGAGCAGTTCCAGCGTTCATTTTTGTAACGGTTTTTTGTCCCACAACAGCAGTACCAGTTTCTATGTTATTTTATCGTGCTGAAAGTTCAAAAAATGAATCATTCAAAAGATGTAAGCTTGTGCCATCACATTCCGTAGGTTCATCACCATTGAGAATTCAGCATAGCATGCCATAAGTTCAAGTTCATCCAAACATCTCCGAAAATGTCCCCACTTTTAAAACCATACGATGTGTAGATCGTTAAGTCTATCTAACCCCTGCAAGCGATGCTGACGTGTCGAAGCCCAGCACGGGGTTTTTCCAACGAGCCCCCGCTGGAAAGGCTGAAACAATTTTCATATGCATACTCCTAGTACGCACTTAGTCTCCAGCTCTCACTAATAACTTTGCATGGACAGACGTGTGTGCATGTCCGTCACCTCCACTAATCAGTACCCACAGGCTGCCTGATTTCCTTTACTTTTCAACCTGCTTCCGTCGACGCTAACCGTACGATGATGATAAAAATCTCGTCCAGACGGTACAACTACATTCCAGTTATAAACTGAAACTGGACCCCATGTAAAAATACGTTCTGCTCCACGACGGCCTTCAAAAATGACATAGCAGCTGCCATCAATGAATGCAGAAAGCGCTACCTCCAATCTTAACTTGAGCACGTAAGAGAAAGGTTTCATCTTTTACCCATTCTGACAGAAGCATACGATTAGGATTCACTCATCTACATACCAGCCGAAGTAGGTCAAGTTGCACACACGTGAAGGAAGTCTCCCCATCCTGAGGTAAATGCTGGATACATAAGATCTCACCCCAACTCAGTGCACTGAACACCAGAGTGAGTTGCTACCTTGTTGGCTCTCATAGCAAGCACGAGTTTCAAAAGTTGTGTCGTTATATCCCTAAAGCTAAAATCACTATTAATTTCTCCATATAAATAATCGCCTATAAGTCAGAAGAATACGAAAAGATAACATGTTCCAAGAACTGATCATCGCCCTGCCACGGAAAAAGTCCACTTCGGAGCCCAGTGAGTTCATTCTCATGTTTACACATCCATCTGCTTCGAAATAAATAAAATGAAACACTCTTTGTCTCCATCATTCAATAAATTCTTCATCCACTTCCCCCACCACCCTCCAGCTTGCCCCCCCACCCTCATTTCCATCATCATTGTCGTCGGGTTTAAACGAGCTCCTACCCAACATAATTTGGTTCGTAAACCCTAACGTCGCCATAACTGCGTAATTTCTTCTTCTGAGAGACGAAGGCATCCCTTCTCCAGGAAATGTTCCACCTAACTACACAGACCTACACCTACTCCAAATCACGACGATACAATGGACATGCATACTTCAGACACACCTTGGATTCTTCCATTTCAAGGAAAATCATTACGAGAGAACTCCAGAAGCCCCACTCACTCTATCTCCCCCAACAAACAGCACTCCTTCCCAACACATGCTGTACATAATCGACGTACTTCTAATCCAACCTTAAACTCTACGAACACCATTTTACATAAATCCAGCCTTTTCTACCCCTTCCAAATCAAGTAAAACTTCGAGCTACCCCGCCGTCAGATCCAAATAGAATAAAATATGGCCCAGTGGTGCAGCATACTTCCGTGTGATTTTCCATGGAAAATTCCATTTTTCCCGTACCGACACCACTATCTCATTGCCATGGAGATTACCTGACACGGTCATCTGTGCAGCATGTAAAGACGTCCCACTTGTGAGAGTCATACATGCATTCCCTTAGAACGGGCTGTCACCAGGCTTTGGAGATGAATTTATGAAAAAGAAAACTAAATAACTCACATGCGTGCCCATTGCCCATGTATCATATGTTAGGGATTTTACACCTCTCTCTTCCATGCACACACACGCACCACACACACACACACACACACACACATACACACACTTACGGCATTACGGAATTCAATATGGCGCCATAGAACGAGGAATATGTTACAGTGTACTTACCTCTGTCAGAGAAAATCGCTACCAAACCTCCAGAATATTGGAGAGTGATCACTTTTTTTATGAAATTTTTGAGGTTTTTAATATTTTTTTTGTATTTTTTAATTATTACTTTAGGGTCGAAGAGAATAAATAATGCGTGGTTTTTGCGACGTTCGTCACTCCAACCACACACCACCTAGACAGAAATGGATCTGACTAGCTCTCAGCCCGTACTTCCACTCTGCCTCTATCCTCTGTGCTCGTCATCATCATCATCATCATCTAACACGGTGCACAAGAGCGACGCAGAACTCCGCAGCAGTTCAAAGTATGTACGAGTACGAGGAAAATACGAAGGCCTGAACGTGAACTTTCACTCGCTCGACGTTCTCGCTGCGCAAGGCAGTCATACCCTGACTAATGCCCTGGCCCAGTGCCACGAAACATGCCACTGGGAAGTCCTCATCTTCAGAGCTAGTATCTTTTGGGAGTAACAGGATGAGGTAAACAGCCACACAGACGTCGAACAGTCCATTCGGGCACACATGTCCCATGGCTCAGCACATTGTGCTCATTTAAGTATGTAGATTGTAGGATGCGTTCAGTACTAAACTTCGTGGATGGAGGAGGTTGAGCCGCGCCGCAATGCGCCTTTGTATTAAATGAGAAGAATAACGATGATGCAACATCTAATAGTTATGATGCATTGCGGAAATACAGGAAGAAAGCGGCGGCATCTCCGTGATCAGGATGACAATAAGGAATTGAGCATTACCTGAGAGCCTGAACGAATTTGAACGATTTATTGGGTGACCTGAGAAAGGATTAAATGAGGAGATAATAGCCAGCACACGCTCCGCAGTATATTAACTGTTGTAAATCAGGTTCGCCCCGCGCTCAGTTCAATGAATTTGGGGCAAGAATATGAAAGAATTAACGCGTAAAGTCATGCGAAAAATTTGAAGAAATGGATTTTGAACAATAGTTTTTTATTTTGGTATAGAAACGAGCTTGAAATTGACAAAATCAGAGGCATACGCTTAAAAGTTTGAAGTGGAGATGGAAATAGTTGCAGCAGCAAATGGAATATATGACAATGATATCTGCGCAACGACCGTACCGTCAAAGGATAAGAAATATGTTCAATGACACAGAGTGGACAACATTTAGAAATTACATGGAGTCTACATATATAGAAAACTGCGGAACTGTAAGGACACAAAATGCTGTTGCTTACTTGACAACACTGACTTGCTGCGAATTTAGAAATATTATTATTATTATTTCATTCAGATGATCACGACAAGAGGATTCTGCACCTTCATGAAACATGCTGTTTACGATCGACAGCATCATATTATCGGAGGTAATACACACATGCGAATACAACAAGTAGAATCGGTGAACTAAGTAACCCTCCCCTCCGATTGGGTCGTTAAGAACATTTCACCTCTTCACACACCAAGACTTGCGAGCCGGTAAGGCCTCATCTGACGGAACTCCACATAAGTTGGTGTCTCCCGTCAACACTTTGTTCTGATTACATGGTTGCACCGCTGCTGAGACCTTCCATACGATTAACTACGCAAGAGATCTTAACATTCTCACATCTTAAAATGACACTTATGATTAACACGTATTCTAACAACCTAAACGGAATTCGCACGACGAGGGCTACATTTTTAACTAAAATCCCGGTCCGGGAGCAAGCAGGGTGCGATGAGGGTCCAGATGTAGAGAACTACGCAGAGCCATGATGAGATAATCTTTACCCACACGGAGCCTTCATTTGCCGTCAGTGATGTTAGAGTGAGATCGGCGGATGGTCTACAATAAGATCGATTATAAGTTTTAAAAGTAGCTCTTCATTTCCTCATTGTTGAATTTGAATTAAAAAACATACTTGAACCAATTTGTTAGAGTCATCATGACGTAAAGGGTAGCGAGGGCGAACATGACGTGGAAAAAGCACCAACTGTAGGCAACACTTTCTTCCTCGTTGTCCCATACTTTCTTACCATCGCCATCCTCATTTCCTTTTCCAGTTTCAACATCTGTCCCCGTAGACGCTGTTTCATTTTGAAGCAAATTGTTTCCTATTCCGAGGCGATGCACCTGATTTGTGCTCGAAGTGCGAATGCTTGACCACAAAACACAAGCAATGAAAATCACCAGGCCGATGATACTTTGAGAATCCAGCGTGGGCTCAGTCGTGGATGGATCTGTCCAATGAGGCTTGCAATCCGAGTCTAAATCAGCAATTAACAAAGGGTATTTAAATTTTGAGAATTAGACCTCAAGAGGATTTTCATTCACAGAGCTTATTGTGAACGCATAACGCGTACATGGTGTGTTACTCATAGCTGACCACGTCAAGTACATCGTATACAAGGAAACAGCTGATGCCTGCAGGAGCCCAGAGCATGGATGATATTCTTGAACTTTCGGTAGGATAGAAACGACGCTCATAATCACACAGAGGAGCAAGTTGAATATGACAAAAAATCTGTTCACCCCACAGCTACCTCCCTGGAAAGACAGATGAATTTTTTTGATCTCCAGAAATGGTTACATCGGTGATCATTATGACTTACCTCAGCGTAGTAGATCCAAAACAGCACCCCAGCTGTGATCACAACGACGTAGTTCAACAGTGTACACGACATGAGGGCGCAATACCTGTAATAACGTCAGGTGCTATCATCAATCGAACCTTATGCTTTATAAAACATCAAAAATGCCTTAAATAAGTGCTCACCATCCACGAGATTCTGTTTCTTCGTATTTTGCTACCCAGCTTTGGGCCCACGAATGAGCAAAGTCAACGATGAGTATAAGCTGAATAATTATGAAGGCGAACCCTCCGATCATTCCAAAATACATCCAAGTTGGCCCAAAACTTGTACCTGGTATGAAAAATGCCCCCACAGTTCCTCCGATAACGATCAGGTACTTCAATGCCCAAAATCCATTCTGAATGCCAGCTCTTGGGTCCTTTGACGACCTAACGTTGATCATTATCATGGCCATGAGAACGAAGAACATCGTGACAGCGAAGCAAACTCGGTACACTGCCATATATCCCACAGCATCCTCACACGCATTTCCAATTGAGTCACATAAAACGGGTATATTCTTCAGGTCATCCTTCAATCCTGGGCTCAGCATAATACAGGACACGATGACTGTAAGAAGCAGCATAATGGCGTACATTATCCTGGTTGACGTCGAGTTCTTACATGATGGACAAGCTGCACAGCATAAACTGCACGCAGCGCTTCCACAGCAGCAAGCGAGCTAAATGAATGATTAAGAAAATACAATCAGAAATTACATATGAATGTTCCGCACGCTGATCTGAACTATTATTTCAATTCTAACCGCTGTGATCACATACTAAGTAGGTATACCTATTTCAAAGTTCTTACAACGGAAACAAATAAGTTACCTGTGCAGCACTAAAGATTCCTAGCACTGCTCCCATTGTAAATATCTGAAGTGGCCACTTCTCTCAAAGTTAAGTCCGTAATACAATGCGTTTAATTACAAATCCGCCAGTAGTCTCCCAATCTGACCTGTGACACAAGATTACGGATATGGAATAGGAAGGATGGAACAATGGATAGTACAAACTTTATTCAACATATTCCATGTAATGCCAAAATATAAAAAGCTATGAACTCCGAACAATTCGTGACTATTGCCATTGGGAATAATAAAAATGAATCACGAAAATGACACATGAGAAGACGTACCTTGATAATTTTGTTTTCGGTGTTGCTTCACCTCTCGCTTGGAAAAACAGATACACACTGTGACCAATAACAAATAAGTAGCCCGAATTCCTCAACACTTGCAGGGAATCTTTAATTTTTAATTAAATTACGACAATTTCACCTAACGCTCACCTTCCTAAATGACTAACGATCCACCAACGTCGCACGTCCTCCCGTTACGATATTTTCGTATTGATTTCCTACGAGGTGATATACTTGTACATGTAAAACTCAATGAAAACTGCGGTTCTATCGTAGTTACGTTCATGCAGAAGAGATAGCAGCACTGTATGGATTACTTCTTTTGCAGCAAGTAGGAAAAGGCTATCGTATACACATATTTACACTGTGCACACTATGCACTGTCTTGTTACTGCTACCTGCACCCAAAGGTACAAGTTTTATACCCTTGATCTGCACCTGCTACTTGCTTGGCTACCCGTGATTTGAAAACTAATTTGAAAATGAGAAATAAGTTGGCAAACACAATTTGAAATGAAAAATTAATCGATTTCTCAATTTTCATGGAGAGGACTTATACCTTCAATTATCAATTCTCGTCTTGCAAGATGCAACAGGAATCTTTTTTATTCCTCAAAATTTTCGAGGGACAATAACTTGATAATTGAATAATAAACATGTACATTATACAGCCACGAAATTCCACACTTGAAACCATAAAACCGCGGCAAATTGAATGGCCCCCGTATGCGTATTCGTTGACTCCATTTTCGTACTGCGCTCATCATTAACATAAAACCAACAATACCAATAGGGACATTTGTACGTCTTCAATATACTATGCGCTGCTGTTCGTCCACCGCTTATAGTAAGTACGGTAAGTGCGTAGCTGATTTTGCGTTTATACTAGTCCCCAATCGTGAGGTTTGGTCACTGCGACAAATATAAAATGCTGGATTTTGAAAATTAGTTGTCTCGGTATGTCGTACATGACTAACGTTACGACATGGCTCAAACAGTCAATGACTTACCTTACCCTTCTGAATAATAATAAAGTTCAAGCCATCAAACTGTTTAACTTGTAATTAATTTTTTAGCCTTTTTTTGCATAGTAATGTAATAAACCAATCCCAAAATATGATTTCTAGTTTTTGTATACAATTATGACTGTATTTTACCTCCTTATTTCAGAATTTTCAATTTAATTCGTAAACGGCACGTAATTTACTTCCCACTTGTAGTTACAATACTTCAGAAAATGTTGCATTTGCATATATTTCTCATTTTTTAAGCAACCCCATATTTTTAAAGCACTGCTACTGCTTGCCACCACGGTGGGGCCCTCAACTGATTTTAATTTTTTAGAAAAGATGTGAACCGTACAAAAAGTTCTAGTTGGGTCAGTCTGCTGCTGAAATTACTAGCAAAGAACCTCGGCCTCAAGCTTACCAAAAACAAATCCTTAGATTGAGCCCTATAATCATTACAACTCACACAGGCAAACGGAACGGTATTCATACCGCAGCTATAACTTGTCCTAACTATCCTTGCTGTGCTTTCTTTCATTATCTGAACTCACTGTTGCTTTCAAAGTGTTCAATGTACGATGTTATCAGCATAGGACGTTTGCATGCAAGAATTTTATTATACATCATGTCTTCTGTGATTAAGAAAAGTAAAGGTAAGGGGACCAGTATTACTACTTCTGCTTTTATGCACTCAAAAATAAATACTGGTCATGCAAGTTTACATTCTACACACATTACGTGTCACGGGACCTTGACACCCAAGTGAACAACCCATTGTTTTGATCGTGCCAGTAGCAAACTTTGAGTGTTACGGACACCACCAGTCTGGATTTACGGTTCGAGCATCACTGGGTGCAAATGGACCGAAACCATTGCTCAAGCAACTAATGGCAAGAAAGCATCATCATTAGGTCCAACTTACAAGGGACTTTTTTACATGACACCGAAGTACAAGTCAATGATCATGCGAGTTCGAGAGGTCTTTCAGAGAGATTAACAACGGCCAATTCCTAGGTGCGGAAATTCAGATTTGGCTGAGCTATGGGCCCTCAAAGTTTTCATTTAACGGGGTACGTTACGGCTTCACTTAAAACTCCTATGTTAAATCCCATACGGATTTTCCAGTTTTGATTTTCGCGAACAGTGTACAGAGTACATTGTTTAAGGAATCTACACTATGTTATTTCGTACGAGTGACCTACATTAGCTAGTCTTACAAATAATTACGACCCTATTGAAATCAGTGGGATGATACGAGCTGAAACCATGATATTTGGGCTAAAATTTGAAAACTCAGCCAATTGGATTTATTCACTCAATAGGATTAACTCAGTTCCAGTTTTTTTTACCGCGGAGCAAAGTGCCGACGATTTCCTATATTTTCAGATTGCTGAACGTTAAACAACCATCAAATGGGCTATTGGTTCAGAGTGAGTTCAATTCCAAAAGTTTGTTCCCGATCGTTTGTGTGGAAATAGAGAAGCCGCCTTCTCACTCACGTCAATGCTCACATTGACAACGGAGGTCAGATAGCAGCGTCGTTTGGACAGGATAAGTTTGATAATCGTTCCGTACCACATGGAGATGTATAAGACAGGTGCAAAGCGGGCATCTGGCCTTTCTCTCCTCCGGTCCTGCGGCGTTGTGCAATTAAATCAAAACAGATCCAACTACGTACTTCATTGAATGCTCTGTAGTGTAGCCAGTTTCCTGTCGATTTCATTTATTATCCTTCCAGCAGTCACCAGATGCCCCTTACGTTCACGTTCACTTACCATCCTGGACGTGGACATCTTTTTCATTTTTCACAGACATTCGATCACTTACGTCAGTATAGCGGAAGAAATCCACAGGGAAATTAGACAGAATAGGTGAAAATACAAGGAATAGACTGGTTGAATTTAAGATGAAACTGTAGGCCTGCCGTGAATCTTGCTAAATAAGTCACGGTTGTCTGATCTCTCGAGAACTCTGGAAAAAAACTCACCATCACCATTTGATTCATCCTCCTGTCCTTATACAGCACAATAAGTGAATGAGGTGATGGAATAGTTGTGAATTGCGGGCTCAGATGGCTAATTACAGCATTGGACCACTCTCGACAAAAGTCTGAACAAGATGTGGATACTGTCCTTCACACTCCTTGATAGTAAGTAAGAGGAAAAAGCGAATGAGGAACCCAATTTAGATAGGGGAATAAGCAGTTCAAATACATTGTAATGAGTCATTTGATATTAAACGAAGGCTTCATCCAACTCCACTCACATAAAACCGAACAGCGGAAATAATAGGGAATTGCCTTATGCACTAAAATGCCGACCCAGTCAGATACGGTAATAGTGGGTTAGCTATTTACGACTAGAACTGTGGGCTATAACGCCTGGGGAGCAATAATTTGAACCTAATTTCAGCTTCCTCATATTGTATTTTCCACCTCGTCGGACCTCTACTATTATATGTATCCAGATAAATGGTAAAGCATGCACCTATAAAAAGAATAACGACAAGTCATGGACCCCAAGCCGGTTGCTAAAGCTGTAGCTTCCACGGAAATCAGCTAGTGTACTCGTGTGTGTGCCACTGCTTTCTATAGAAACCATTGGACTCGTCGCAAGAAGCGGAAAATTAATGAGATTTAAAAGATTTACAATCACAACAAGCTGAGTTCCGACACTGATGACAACATAATCTATATGATCCTGATTAATGACTATTATCTGGATATTTAGAATATTTTGATTTGAACCTTTTACACTTCTGTCTGTCATTGCTGATTCCCTGAGAGTCGTACTGAAGTAATCTCATTGCAACTCGACTTGCCGACGTAAAAGGGAGAGGCATGTGTTCAAAGGAAAATATTGAACGGATTGGAGTAATCATTATAATGTATCTCTCAACAGATTACAGCCGGTTTGTATAAGAAATAAACGCGTAAACATGATACAATAATGCCGTATAGAGTATCTCCTCCAATAAAACTACCCCGGCTATTTACGATCCCCAATTTTAAAAAAAAGACAGCATGGAAGGATACGCTCAAACTCAAATAAATCATCGGGTTATCGGTTTTCGTACAAAATCGAGATTCCGGAAGTACTCTAGGCTAAGGTAGTACCTTATTACTTAGGATATAAAACTCAGTGTTTGCCAGTTTAAGATCCTAGCTGCCATCAGTTTCACTGGTTGTAGCGAGCAATTATTTCTTCTAGTCACACGGATGATCCTGAGTCAACTATACATGCACCTGAGACTGTGAGGGTCAGTGCATGAATGTCAAGAGTCCAGATTAGACCATCAATCATTAAAGACCATCAATTATTCTCATCCATTATTTCTAAGAATTTTGAGGTCGTAAAGTCATATTGGTACTAATTCATCGCAATTAAATTAAAACCTCTTTACATGGCCGGACATGTAATAAGTAGTTGGGCCTAAGCAGAACCTAATAACTGGCTAGAGCAATGTATGTCAATTTAACGACTGGTTTAACAATGTTGTCAAAGTGGGTCGACGAGTGGGACTCCGCACCGCTCAATGCCAACAAAAAATGGCATTGATTGGAGTTGGAGTCTGCTTTTTTATATCACTTCGTACCATTGCAACAGAACCTCCGTACTTAAACTCGAGATTCCGAAAACTCTCTAGGTAGAAAATTTTGGTTGCATTAAAAAATTTCCATATTGATGGACAGATGGGCGTGTACAGCTCAAAACATGCCCTCTGAACTAAGCCTTCCTTAGTATGATTCGAAGAGGTTCACCACTTGCTTCTTAAATTTTACATTTCTGAGTGACGTTCATCACTACAGAGTTGCCCAAGAAACATCAAACTGCACAACTGAGTTCATAATTTTTTTTCGTAACCTTGTTAACAAGGATCATATTTCCTTTCCTGTATATCGACATGTGAACGAAGGAAGTTCCAGAGAAATGGGAATAGTCTACTACAACCACAACCCCACAACTACCACGACGCAGAAAAGAATATGCTGAGATGGTCAATGTGATTTCGTAATGGATTTTCGGAGCGTAAAGTTTTTCAGTAATTCAACACTCTTTCTCTGACGAAGAAGGTAATACGACCGGGCACTGCTCTACCGCAGTCACACCATCTGGAAAACCACAGTCAATGGGCTCCCCAGACACCCTTTTGGATTCTGGTTCCGCCTGAGTGGTCCCCATTGAGCAGTTGATTATTCCTGACGTCCTCATTTAAAAAACTTGGATATTCGCTTCCACCAGAGTCCATCCTCTTCAATTCCACATTCAGAGATTCTGATAATAGAGATCGCACCGAAGAGAGAAATGGTATTCCTGGCTAAGAGCGCTTAACTAAAATTTTCTAGCTTTGGTCTGGTCAAAATCAGAAGAGGCAAATACCCAGTTCCGAAAAACTCAGGATAGTTGAGAAGTAAGAAGGGGAGGTTTAAAGAAGGGCCAACTCATTGATCTTTCAGTCTGAGCTTGTTATTCTCGTACCGCGTGGGTGGAAGCATTGAATCTTGCTTCCATTTTCTGATTCGACCGTCGGAACAGATGAGTTCGTCCTCGAACTTCTTCCGTGAAAGCATACGTGGATGCAAGAGCAATAGCGTGTGAGAAACTGATTTGCTCAATTTGGTTAAAATGCTTGGCGGGTTCCCACAAGTTCCTGAGCAAACCTTTCCGCTCTTTCCTGAGAAGGGGCGAGTCTCTGGTTTCTGATATGGGTGCCTTGTTTGCCATCCCTCTGCCCATCTTAATTCCTTGCATGCGGGTGATGATCTTTATCGGATCTTCACGTCAGTCTGCTTCTCCTTCTCGTGTCCTACTCCTAATCTCGCGCTTTCTTTGCTTTGGTCCTGATTTCACCCTCTCGCTAATCACTTCATGCCCTTTCTTTCCACATCTTCGCTACCTCTCTTATCACTTCCGCTCAATGACTTTAACACGTGGACCCGAAGTCCCGCCAGTGACAACGACGTGTGCTAGAGAAAATCAAGAATTTACGAAACCCTCGTCTCTACACATTGCCGCCCAGATTATTCGGGACCTCGGAGGACAAAGACAAGACGGTTCTACGTTCAATACCGCATCTCCCCATGGTGACAGTGACAGTAACAAAGAGGAAGGACGCTTCAAGCGGTCCGTCAGGAACGACGCGTTGAGCGCGCTGATGAAACCTTTGTTCGCACTGTGCTGGAAATACACACAAGGTGCGGTAGTATACAATAACATGAGGCAACAAACCAAACCTGTCAGTTTAACCCGAATAATAGTTCGTATACCTGTCAGGATAATTTGCACAAGCTAAAGTTTATGTGATGTTTTGGAACATTACAATCAGGGCATGACTAAGTTCACCATTTGAATCGCCGTGTCGCTAAGCTTTGTAATAATGATGTCATCTATTGCGGACAAACGGGAAATCGGCTCTAGGAAACGCTAACTATAAAGGAAGTGGAAGCAAAGAGAAAAACATGAGGAACCGTATGAACGTGGTCTCATCTCAGCTTCCACAGGACTACATAAAAAGTTTTTCTCAGTCCCGGGGCATACAGCTTACAGTACATTTGAAAGAGAACGTTGCCTGCTTCACAATTTTTTTTGGCAGGACAGCCGCATCTTGTGGAATCACGATGAAATACCCCTCTTTCACAGTTTGCTCACGCAACTTCCGCTTTAAAAAATCGATCTGCTCGAATAGAACAACTAAGAAAGTTTCTTCTGTTATGTGTCATGTAATACAAGAGAAGTAAAAAAACCAATTGCAGTAGATACGGCAGGAACCCAAGGCAAGATAACACTAAAGTCTACAGGAGCAAACAGGCTTTCGAACTGAACTGATCGATCAAAATCATCTAAATGCAGACATGTCACACTTCAAGACCCTGGTTCCTGATCTCGATGGAAAAATCCCGACGACCAAAATACTATATGCGCAGTGACGACTCCCTTAACGTAGGGTAATACGATTTTAGTTCACGTATGAGAACAACTGGTCAAAATCAGCCCCAACTCCAACAGCATCACATGAATGGTAACAATTTCCCACAGAATCCTATTCCAAACATCAGCTTAACTCTCGATTCCCGTCATGAACAAATCCAAATGAGTTTTTGCTACACACATATCTGGATTCGTCACAACGGGGACTTCAATAGAGGATGCACGTAAGCACAGGAAATAGAATCTCTTCCTTCCTATTTCAACTCCATGACATTTCAATTTTATTTCCACATTCGTACAGTCTCTCAAATGTTTGAATTTCCCACGGTTTTCCCGCCATGATTTGTCTCTCACCCCCCGGATGCACTTGAGTTGCAAGCCAAACTGCATGTTCAACATTATCACAATTAATTGGTAGAGTTTCCACGGGAGCCTGCATGAACGCGTTGTAAAATCAGCATTGCCTATATGTACAATGTACGCCATGACTTGAGTTCCTAATTTTATCAGAAACCCTGGAGAAGTTGTGTCATGTAATGGGTCAATGGGTGGTGGCATTACTCAACGTTCTGTGTACGTTTTCATCCAACGCCCATTTTGATGAAGTTGAAACAAGCGGATGGAAACATTTCATTAGTCACCCTTCTTCATCTCCGACGTAACTCATGGCATATTTAGTCAAGAAATACGAGGTTTGTCGGTGGGACAATTTCCGAATCCCGATCACGTTCCAATTTATAAGATAAATGTCAATTTAATACTGCTGTTGCAGGTCTGGACCGACGCTGCGTGAACTCTTACTCTTGACTTTGAAGAATTTCAGGTCCGACGCCCTGGGGTTAAGGGAATAAATCACGATGGCACAGAGAACCTCGTCTCACCACCTTGTGACTTGTCCGTATGACAAACTATCCGCTAACAGCCCCTTCAGCTCTCAAACCACTTCTAAAGCAGAGGGGTCTCAAGGGGCAAGAATAATTACTGACATAACAGATGCCTGCATGAGGCAAAGTTACATGGGTCACATTAACATCGCGTTTCGGTGTGCAATTCTGCAATTTGTGACGCACGTCGGCATGTTTTACACTCTGCCGTCAGCTACGCGTTTCTGTGACATATATTACGTTCAAGAATTAGTCATCACAAGGAGTTCCCCAAACTATCCTACCGTCCATTCACAAAGACACAGACACACACACGCACGCATACAAACTGTTATAACATGACTAACGGAGTTCAAAACATATCCTACGATGATTAAACAGTCAGGCCCTATAGCCATGTAACATATATAGTCATATTACTTCTACCAGTGGTACAGGATCTTAAACTTTAAACTTTCAATTATGATTAACCCCTTTGCTTGCGGCCATACAGAGACTTAAGAGTATATGCCATGTAGTCGTTATTATGCAACAGTGTAAACAAAGAATGTAAGACATAACCTGTTAGCAACGCGAATACCGGTGGTTGTGCTAGAGGTGGCAGAGTGGTGAATGTACAACAATTTGCGGCGGCACAGAAAGTGCGATTGTACCGAGTCGACAATGAGCGGCACACAAAAATATATGTACGCACAACCCAAGAGTGGCTGAGTGACCAAGAGTGTCCTGATGAGAATGAAAGTAACCACAATAAGAACCTATATAAAATATCTTGACCAAATTTTCCTTCTCTCATTTTGCCTCCGACTGCTGAAATTAAAAGTTGGACCACCACCTCTGAAAGCCCGTTCCCCAGGCCGTCGAATTTACGGCTAAAGAGTGTGAGCGACAGTGTGCAAGGACGTTGAGACAATTGGAACAAGTACAAGTGTATTCCGTTCAGTGTCCCTAATACACCCAGCAGCGTCTTCTCGCTGGCCGCTCTTGGGGAAAACAGCCCGTGCATCGGACCGCCTCACACCAAAATTGTTGTCGCTAATTGCAAGCTAAAATTCTATCACGCCATCCCTTCTGACTGACCAATGTATGCAAAAGACCCTGGTCTCCTCTCGGTAGCACGTACGAATTGTGTCAAGGAGAACACGGAGCTTGGTGGAACCCTTTCCCCTCCATTTGAGTGAAGGTGAAACTTGAAGTGTAATTCTTTGTGAAGGAAAAACTCCTGGAACGAATCCCTGTAGATTTTGGGTGAGTGGAGAGGCGAAGAAGAAGCAGAGTCAAGCTAACAAATCCATCAAAAGTGAGTAGGGAGGGAATCCTCGGATGAGGGTAGAAAAGATGGAATCTCCTCTGAGAATGCTGATAGCGGGAGTGCTAGTTCTCACCACTGCTTCCCTTCATCACTCCGTCGTTCACGGTCGACCCAACGCAGACGCCTCAACCGCCAGCACCACCGTCGTACCTTCGTCAGTTTCGACCACAGCGGAGAGTTACGGTACCACCATGAGTTCCATGGAAGAGTCAGACATAGGAGATGAGGATACCCTGCCAACAACAACAACTATAGCAACAGCGTCTACAACATCAGCGGGTAACAAAACAGGCTTACATGTATATACACGTAAAGTTCCGCTCTGTTGATGTTGATGGAAGATCCGTTGATCACAAGTTTTATTACACTGCCAAAAGGGAGTGGGGATTATTATAAAAGCTCCGACTATCATCATCCTCCAGAAAATGATGAATGTTTGTTGAGATTACTATTGCAGTCAAATGAACACATTGCGTGCCTCACCCTGTTAAGGTTCAAGGGTCTCCACGTAGAAGCTAACATTCCGGAATGAGCGTTCTTCATTCTGGCATTAGAAAATATCAGCCTCTTTCTTACACACGGTGATCCGTGTGTCTCGATCTATAGGCATAGTATTTGTGTGTAAATCTACACCTCTACTTCTACGTTGGCTACAGATTGTAACAGCGGTTTCCCTGGTTGCGTGGTCGTCCGTTTCAACTCGGAGAATGTAGAAGCTTTTATCGAAATTAGTAGACGGCTTAAAGACATGGGATGGATCTCAGCGAGAGCAGAGGTTTCCACCAGGATCATTAGAACTGTAAAGAGGGATAAAGGACCCAGGAAGATTTTCTCTGGGTAGGGAGCTGTCACGGAAGGAATATTTCCGGAGAATCCCATAACTTCACCTCCACACATGCATAGGGCAACGGCACACTTATACACTGGCAGACACATTCTGGATTGACTCCGCCCTCAACTAAACATGTTGCTACTCAAGATCTTAGACGATCTCCGAGCTAATCTAATGGAAAAGATGCATTCTAAGTCATTTTCCACCTCATTTCAAACGAACGATCCCAATTTTTTTGAGCGAGAGCCATTATCTTTCTTATCTCTACCCTCCAGGTTTCAACTCACTCTTCCGTTTGGCTTTAGTTCGTTGCCGTACTATTCCATTTCGTATGACTAGCGTAATGCGAGTTCAAAAGGGGTGTAATGCGCCAGAAGCGCCTTTTTGTGTTTTCACCATCACAACTACCTCCGCTCTTCAGTGTTATTTGAATGTAAGATGAACCCTGGAGTTGGGGATTTTTGCTGGGATTGGTAGAGAAGATAGCAAGCAGTTGTGTCCACTTGAAGAAGGGGTAAAAAGTGATTGTACGAATAGTCGATCGTATGGTAAGTAGAAGGTAAGGATGAGAATTGGATATACGTGATTAGGATTACTGTTGTAGCCAATAATAGCATGTGTGAGGACACTTACGTGGTTACCAATTGCAGTAAGTCATTTCGATCTATACTTTAGACTACACTGCTGATGTGAATAGCAAAGAGTTGTTAAATCCATTGTATAGATAGTTGAATCAGCTATTTTTGTTTACTACCGTTGTTGAACGTAATTTGCACTTGCAGCGATGCTGGAAAGTTTCTTTGGAAACTCTGATCTGCTCAAAGACTTGACGGTTTACCCATCACTATTCTATTTGGTATCCCATTATGATATGGGATTTTGAAGCATTTAAGTGAGACCGGTTCCGATAGGGGTGCCTGATCTTAATTTTTATTCCTGCTCAACCCCTGCGCGGCATGCACGGGTATTTGTTCCTGGATTCGCTGTGTAAACGTTTGAATCCATTTTTAGGACGAAATAGCGCGTTACTCATTTCACTTATCAAGTTGTACATATTGTTGTGTCGGAACGCAAGGGTTCTTGTATTGATCGGGGGTGACGGTTGTCTCGTGTGTCAATTTTCCTGCCCATCCTTCCATTCCCTCTGTACATAGGAAAGCACAGACGCTGCATTTGGGGTAGAAAATCCAAAATAAGTAGCGCCTCTCATCCCTTGTGCACGTATGTGTGTAATTCACTGTAACCACGCATCGCTGGATTAGATTACACTGTCGCGAGATTTTGAAAGGACGTAAACCCGTGGTGCACCGCAACAACAAACCATAGTTACAAGAACTGGAGCCGACGATAACCCGTTGGGTTTCAATCGCTTATTTCCTTCGAGTACAAAAGAAATTCTTAGGAATTCCATTTGACAGAGGTCTACTACATCCATAGGAGTGCATCCCAACCATACTGTTCTGCTTCTCCCATGGAGTTACAGTTACTGACGCAAGTAGGCTTCTGTTGTCCTAGTCCACACCAATCCGGCCCCATTTATTCACTTGGTTGTCCGTCCAGGCAAGGCTTCTCTCCCAGCTCTTGATTATTATTAGGGACAGAAGAAGAGGTCTCGTCAGGACGACTATGGGCATGGGAGGAATTTCTTAATTTTCTTCATATTTTTCATTTGAGTCGAACACGTTCTATGACTCTTTCCAAAGTGCAATCCCGCCTGCACATACAACTTTCGGATGACACACTGAGAAGTAAATACGCACATGGAGCTATCAACGAGGTTATATTATTTTACACGACGTGTCAAATGTAACTTTCAACACTGCCGATGGCGAAGAAGACACGATTATCAAGTAGGTATAGGTACACCGCCAACCGCGAGTGAGTCTGTGTTTTGCGTGCTGTGGCGCGAACGCCTTACAACAAGATATTTATCAGCAATAATCAGAATTATGAGGGGTTGAATGACATAAGCACAATCACCCATGGCTCAGCTTTTCACACACGGCTTTTCATACCAGCAGTTTCTCTCATCCCAGACCCGTGCCCAGAGGTGCGGGGGGAACCCCAATTATGTTGAGCCAGTCATTAAACTTGCATGCACTTCGTAATATTATGATTCGCAGTTGGGATCTCAACTTATTATAATGCCATTGATGGTACGGCCTGCATTTCCTCACCCAACCCACAAAAATAGACTACGTCAGTTACATTCTTTTGTCCGTGGAAACCTACGAAGGCTCCATTATACCAATATTCATTATTCTTGACCACTTACAAATATCTTCAACTTTCTCAACGTATTTGGATGAGTATGCTGGCACTGCCCTGCTGATGGTGACGACGAAGGAATCGGCTACTGGCTATTTCATCCGATGGCTGCATCACCCATGGGCTAGCCCCACTACTGTATATTTTCAAGAGAAATTTACTTTCATTTTTCATCACGATCACGACCGGTAAAGGGAAGATGAATCATGTGAACTACACTCTTGAGGCCTTTACTGCTGACTCATACCGCTCCATTGTATTCATGTTTACATTATAAGCCCGTAACCTCGACAACTGCTCCTCGTGGACATGAGGGAGGCTCACTTTTGGACGTGTCACATTCAGAGGAATATATGCACGACGGTAATCATTTTAAGTGTAGTAAATTTTCACGGGAACACGGACAGAAGCTGCCGAATAGGAATTTTGTGGTGGCAACTGGAAACAACTATCCCTAACCAGAGAACATAACATAACGAGGTATAGGGCTGCCTACTTCGCGAGTTCAATAATTGGATCCATTTGCGCCCTTCACACAAATTGAGGTGAGATTGGTCACGGATTGTAAATATTGGGTCCCCTCATGGGATCCTTTCCCCACAGTTGTAGTGCGAGCGCATATGATGCATTATTCCAACCAAAGTAATTAATCAAATTCAAACTGGAGCACAGGGGTTGGGGGCTACGATCAACGTTTATAATATGCTGTATGCTTGCATCATGTGGGAATTCAAGTGTAACTTAAACTGGAAAGAGGGATTTAAAATAGCTCAGGCATTGAGCTAAACAATAATGAGGCTTAACCTCACAGGGCAAAGTAATTGCTCTCCTATGGCTATGATCTAAAGCCAACATAGATTAATCTGGGCTTAGCTTAATTGATCATGAGGATTATATTTGCTTCAGAATTCCATGGTATTATATTTTAAAATGATAGGAACGCCTCGACTCCAATTCCCAATCATAACCTGCGGTAAAGATGGAGGGAAAGGGACTTCTCCAAAGTTAGACCATGCTACAGCATAATTAAGGGAAGGATTTTACAGAAGAGTTTCCCCACATTGGGATGTTAACTTTCGTTCGGATCGTGACAATTTGTAGCAAGTTCCTACAAGTAAAGTTGGGCTTCGGTCCACTCACTTGTACGCACTGACAATGCGGTTCCTACTCGTGAAGCCATTAGATGAGGCCGACTTGCAAGTGCTAGTATAATGTGGCAAGAGCTTATTTGAGACGGAGCGAGCTTTTTTGTCCCCATAATAGTGACAATAAAGCGCGAAAGTCGTCCTACTTTTCTTCATTCTTCACTCAATACGTTCGTACGTATGTGACGAAGATCGTCATTCGCTCCTCAGTTTCGATTCTATTCATTCAATTGATCAGACCGCGGAGCGAGAAGAATGGGAGACAATGCGAATCCCGATGAATGCCACTAGTTTGGGCAAAAGGTAGTGACAAGGGACGTGGCAAGGACTGACAGTAACGAGTGAATCTAAGTTTTGGAGAGTTGCCAATATGGTTACTGTTAGCCTCTCTATCTACTCAAACGATACATGCACTTTTTCAATTTAAAATTTGTAAAGCCACACGCCCACGCTCGAGTAGTGGCCAAGTTTATAGTGGAAATGGGACAAATTGGCTGGTTGGTAATTGGCTGTCCCAAGATCCGAAAGTGACCTATTATGAGGCTATGTTTGAAGGACAGGGGAATTATTGTGGAAGAATTCATTATAAAAACCTCAAAGATATTCGCTGACCAGCAGGATTGTGGACTGTGCCAGGATCTTGTAAAAAGTTCTAACGAGGAACATGGGCTGGCGGAGCCATTTTCTGAGGAACAGTTACCTCAGGTTTCCCATTACTATCGTACGCTACGCAACCCAATCGTAGGCGGTTGTACTCAAGGGTATGATTCCCAATTCCAGACCATGTACCAAGTCCACCGAATATCCTTTCCACCTCCACAACTTATCCGATTGGGATTATCATGACGGCTTGAGTGAAGTCGTAAAACCTATAGTCGGCTCCTCATTCCTCACACTGTGTTGGGAATAGTGCAGGATAACAGCGTAGTTTGATTTAAAAGAAGCACGGTTTGACGATCCAACAATCAGGGGCCGGCCTCCACATAGGGAATCCATGAATTGATATCCCCATCTAAAACCGATGGTTTTATACATACAGGGTGCCCCAAAATGATGTATTCGATTTGTTTCGGGAATAAAATCCAAAATAGTCAAGCGAAGACTATAAAATATGGCTCAAATTAAAGCTGAGTCTTTGGAATTACATCTCCTAAAATATCGCCGGAATCGCCACGCTGGTTTAAAAATAGGAACCGGAAAACGATTTTTGGGGGTGTTTTAACATGGGCGTATGCAGCAGCTTCTAATCCATGCACAGGCCAAACGGCTCGACACGCATCCATGAGTTTGGACTTTTTCGAGAGTTTATAACAAGAGCAATCTACTATTTTGGTTAAAATTATGAGTCATCTGAGAATGCGACCTCCGATGACCCGACCTTCAGAAAATTACAACATTAACTTTCGACCCTAAATATGAATCAATCTTGTCTTAAGCTCTAGTTTAGTAGCCATAGTAAACTAGAGTAATACTAATTAGTAGCCATAGTTTATAGTCCTCGCTTGACTATTTTGGATTTTATTTCCGAAACAAATCGAATACATCATTTTGGGACACCCTGTATATTGTATAGTGCGATAGCCAGCCTTATTGCTGTTATTTCTCAGGTGGACCGGTGGCCCGCAGTATCATTGCCGAAGGGAGTTCAATTAGAAGATGTCCTCACGGAGATGACGATTCGTTGAATAGATGCCTCCGGCAAATCCTAGTCGAGCTCAAGCCCAAGTTCAGTTCCGGCGTCCCAGAATTGAACATACCCCCGATGGACCCACTTAAGATAGCCAACGTCGCATTTTCCCACGGAAGTGGCCCCGTCAAAGTCATTGCATCCTTCTCCAACGTCGACGTCCGGGGACTTTCATCTTACAACAAGTCGGACTTCAGGTATGCTTTTTTGCCCAATTTCGTTGTAACTGTACAACTGCAATACCCAGCTCACGGTTTTGGGTAAGCGTTTTGGCTATTGATGCATGACCACACAGTGTAAGGAACAGATGTAAGAGAAGCCAGGCAGAAGACGCTATATAACAATCAACTTTATTGCGACATTTTGTAAATTATTTCTCCAGCCAATAACACTTGGATTCACCCCTTGACACGAAAACTACTAATGAATTACCTTAACAATCTTATCAAGTGGAGAGGAAAAATTTACAAACTGAATCTGACTTGACCAGAAATGTTGTAATTAATAGCATCCGACTAACTAGACTACAAGTAAAGCTTAAAGTTATTCCTGTCATGTCTTTAGTGACACATTCACCATCACACACGTTGGAGCAAGGCTCTATATTGGTGGTATGGTGCAACTATCGTAGTATTATGTAATAGAAGTAGTAACAACCATGTACATGGTAAAAGTTCTCCCACCGAATATCACACAGTCCAACAATGCATTGTAGGGTCATCGACAGTCCATTTAGTAATGTCACATTGAATCACACGCACACAACCACACCATCTTCCCCAACTAGAAGAAGCTTGAAATTTTATACCGTGTCCTCAGCACCGCCATCACAGGTCCTCCATAGGGTCCACAGAGTGAATTTTAGTTGTATTAGCAATGGATATGGTGGTTGAAGTACGTTCTAACGTATCCCCGCATTCAACGTGAGTTGGTGCACTTTTCAGTTCAATTTCACATCATGTAGCGTCGCTGGCTGAAAAGGAGGGACTCGTGCTGCGACCCAACTCGCCGTGGCTTAAGAGATAAAGTCAATTTGTTAGCAGAGCGAGTAGCTCTCCACACCTCAAGTTACAAAAAAGTGTCCAAAGTGGTTATGAATTTGACACGGACAGCGTTAGCAGACTAGAGACTACACAACTAGTAGCGTCTTGTGTGTAGCAACTTTGAAAAACTTTTCCTCACACCGAACTGGCTCAGGTACCACTTGGCATTTCGGTTGTCGTCACACATATATTTCCATCATCCACCGAAGAGGCTGGACAGTGTAGAAACTTTCGGAAGTTTCATAGGCTGTAGTAATTCAATACAGAGTTACACAATTTGTTTTTAACTAATCATGGGCTTCTGGCTTTAGTTTCGGCGGAATTTTCAATGTTCTAATAATTTTTTATTTCCACAAAGTAATACCATTTCTAGCCAGCCTAAACAGCAGCTGTTCATTGTTCAATGACTTAGAAGCCTCTTTTATGCAATCATATATATATATATGTATATATGTATCTATGCATTATGTAGTACTCGCCATACTCGGTCTTCGATGTGACGTGGTAGTAAAAATAGGGATTGGACTTGAAATAATACTACACATGTGGTTTCTACAAATATGATACAGACTAATAACGCGACACAGTGGCAATAATAATATTAGTAATAGTAATGACTATAATAGTACGAATAATAACAATGATAATAATAAAAGAACTTTATATGTTAACAGCGTGGATACAAAGCTTCATGTGTTGGACTTTGACCTTGGCATTGCTCAGATGCAAATCACGGGTAATTACCAGTTGGCGGGCAACTTATTTTTCTTCCCCATTGGCGGCAGTGGGAGTTTCTGGCTCAACTTGGGTGAGTAATTTATGACGCGGCCTCATATCCATTTCCCTCTACAGTCTTGATTATACATTCATGAATCCATCCTGAATGTTGGGATTGTGTCCAGCGACGGCTCCAAACACGCCTTATGAGGAGCTTGATGAGGGTATTATTGTGCAATTTATCTACCGCCGCCTGCACTCAGCATTTTACCCATCATTTAATACTATACCGCATATAATCTAACAAAAACACCCGCACACACACACACCCATTACAGACACATTCTAACAAAAGGAGTTCGTCCTTGGGCACACCTTGAAGGTCCCTCATATTTCGTCATGATACTTTTACCACCCTTACCGTCAGTTGGCTACTGCCTGGAAAAAAAGAAGAGCGGGATAAGCATGGCGGACTAAAGGTCATCACCATCAGCAATGGGGAAATGAAATGAACACTTTGGAACCTACACAAAATTTTGGCGTAGCTCGAGTTAACACTGTGCCATGTTAGAGGCCATTACTTGGGCCAATATCAGATTACGTGGGACGACATAGCATATCAACCTCCCAGCCCGGTGTGCAGCTTCATTCCCCCATCGCTAGAGTTCGGCTAGAGGGCACAGGAAGAGTTTTGGGTGTAGACTTTGAGGTGATGGTGGTCGTGGTTGGATGTTGGTGGATCTCTGAGCATGGATCCAACTGGATCTCCCATTATTCTGCTTGATGGAGGGAGGCAGGACTATCTGTGCTTTTGCAGCGGGATCTGAGACTAATCTATAAATTTACGTATATGGGGCTGCCACAGTGTACTTTCCCAAGTCCTATCACATGTCACGTCGTGTTACCCTCCTACCCCATTCACCTCTAATAGCCATATCCTTGGAAAGCTACTTGGCCCACGAGCAGAGTAATTAAATTACACTACTTTGGAAAACTAGCTTTCAAATTTCCTGTCACTTCAGCTCCGCCTAATAGATTATTATTGTAACCGCATGAGGTGGGCGACGGACCGTTCCCGCTTGCATTACCACTTAGGATAATCAGATCTTGATTTCGGTTTCCGTATCACCATCACAAAACTATTTTAAATTACTTGGTAGTCTGTGCTAATTTTATAAACTCATAATAACATCCTCCGCTCCCACTTTTACCCCTTCAACTCAATGAGCTCATACGGTTGCACACACGCATACTTTGGCGCATACCTCCCTCCAGGCAGGCGTAAAAATGCCTGTCCGATTTAAGTCACTTCCTAAAGTGCTGCCACTCTCACTTCACTACGTACTCTGTATTATTTTTTCAGGTGGGATCACTGCCAAGGGACAGGGGAAGTTGGGTGCTGTGACCAAGAATGGTCACAAGAACATTGTGGTGAGGAAGATTGACATCGACTTGGACATCAGCACAATAAAGCTCCACCTCACGAATCTCTTCAACGGTGACCCACTGCTCGGTAAGCATCTTTTCCTCTTTCGTGGAGCAAATCTCGGAACCATACCCCTCCCCCAGAGCACACCATTTGGGAGGTTTCTGAGAGAGGAACCCCATTTTTTCGTTGTACATGATGGAGAAATGTGGCATATAAATCTTGTCTCTCTGTCGGTAACATACTCACATCTATGTGTCTCCCGTTCAACTTTTGATGGATGACATGACGTAGGACTGACGGAGGATTCAGAGGCCATTAGGAATCTGTCATTTCGGGGGGATATGATTGTCTGAATGACCATCAAAACTATGCAATAGTAGAATCACTACAGTATCAAAATTTCCATAGTGCGCTTAGGCCCTCTTCTCCCGTAGAAACTCGGAAAGGGGCCTTTCCATGCTACCCGCACTTCCCATACATTTTCAGAGAAATACTTGTGCACAGACACACACACAAGCTCAACGGAGTGGTGCTTTCGACCTCGGCACAAACCCTGTCCCGTCACCAGTACATCGTGTCACCAAATATCTTTGCACTGTAGCACATGAAACGCAATCGAAGCCGCTGACATACGCACACGCTGTATTCATTGATGTGTAGAGAGACGTTGATTCTGTAAAGGAGAATGATTTGGAATATAGAATAATTTCACCTACTCTGCGGTTTATTAGTAACTCGCACGCACGACCACACATACAAAGTCATCATTAGTAATACGGACACAGAGACGAGTAGCAGGAGACTTGATTGAATACAGTTTTAATTTTGTCCATATTAAACACCAGCAAAGTTTCCGAGATACGAAGCGAGATATATATATATAGAGAGAGAGAGAGACAGATAGCGTAGGAAGTAGAGATGTTTCTTTCCATTATACTCTCTCCCTGTTCCTTTGTACCCTTTTCAAGTTATGTAATTAGCATGTAAATTCTTCATAATTATTCATTTTCTAATTCAACAAGAAGAGAGGTGACAAATTTTGGAGAAATAGCGGCAGCACAACACTACGGGGGAGTAACATGGGACTTCCTTTGTAGCTTTTGTCCCAAATCATCCTCACAGCATTTGAATCCTCATCATACTCTATCTCTCTCACTCTCACCAATCATGAGATTTTCCACACTTATGACCGTCATTCGGGTGGTGAACCACAAACGGCATTGCTCCTCTGAAACGCCCAAATGGCGCGCTCCCTAAAATTTTCAAGAAAAGGATGTTAAAATCACTCATCCGGAAATTCCTCCGCCGTTGTTGTTGATTTGCCAGCATGAGTTATGCTCAAGAATGGCAATAGCGTGGTGGCTACCTTTACCTTACCTAACCGAACCTGCATATGCCCACTTCCGCCTGCCATATTTTACCCCATGATTGCGTGACACCATTTATGACTTAATATAGATAGGAATCGGGTCCTAAGCCGTGACAGAGGCTGGCTATATACATTAACTCCATATTAACTACCAACATACTCCTGCCATCTGCCAGCTACCAATACCATAGCACTCAGACAGATTCAGAAATAACTACGGCATTTCCCGCCGGGTCCACTATTGCTACTAAGAACGCCGTGACATGCCTGCTCAAACGATATTGGTCTGCTTCCGTCCTGCTCGGAATATCTAATAATAATCTACTCCTTTCATATGTCTTGAATTCCCAGGTAATGTGATCAACACGTTTTTGAACGAGAATGCCAAAGACATTTTCGACGAGGTTCGTCCTCAAATTGGAAATCAAGTAGCGGAAATGGTCTCAGTCCTTGCGAACAGAGCCTTGTCAAACCTGCCGGCAGATCAGCTACTGAACCTACCGGAGGAGGACCAGGCTGAGGACGATGGCGCCGATGACGATGAAGAGGCATGAACCACCAGTTATGCAACTATCACAAGTGTTGTAATGTAATGTACCACATATATACACTGTAAATAACTTTATTTTTGTACGCTCCTTCGCGAGAAATTCAATGTATTTTTTAAAGTGTTCACTGAACGGGAAAATATAACGAGACGAGTGAGACGCAAAGGATGTCAAGGGAAATGTCATTAGTCCACCTCATAGCTCACAGTCCTCACATGCCACGAGAAGTTTAATTTCATTTTTGTATCATATCACACCATAGCCACCCCGCCAGAGCTTTCATCTTGCACACAAGTTATAAGCGTCTGCATAAACGGAGCGGGTATTATAGCTAATATTTTACTATTATTATATCCATACGACGATACGACCTTGGTGTGGTTGGATTCTGAAAACCTTGTCGGTAATTATCCCCTCTTTTCCCATGCCATTCACAACGCCCCTTACATGCACACACAAACACGCACCCACAGAATGAACGATCATGATATTCTGGGGGGGGGGAACACGGGTGGTGAAGACAATATGGTACACCCTACCACGGCTTGGACATTACTGCATGACACCGCATAACAAACTTTTCCTCGCCGTCCGCATCACACCACCAAATACGTGACCCACAAACTGGGAACAACAAGGGTGAACTTAGCTAACAAACTTGAAACTTGGGAGGCCAACGAGGGGAGCAAGTTCTGATGAACAGCGGTCACTTGGAGGAAGGCTGCTGTCGTGGCCTCTCCAAAGACAAAACTCATTTCATTCCAGGTCATCTGACTCAAAGGAAAGAATATGGGATCAAGAGTTGGAATATAATAACACTATCATTAGTTCCCCATTCACCATGCAGAAACATTGTGGGTCTGCAATTAAAATTTCATTAGCCAGGACAAGTGGTGCTGACTCGGCAAGAGAGATACGCTATTAGCTTTGTGAACGAATTTCCTACTTCCAATATTTCCTCCTACTATTCCGGTAAGATAGTGATTTTATGACTGTGCTGTGGGGACGGAATTAGCTACCATCGGTTACCGATCCCCTTGCCTCACAGCCATATAGCTCACATGAGGTTCTTAACTACACATCCCTAGCACGAGCACCCTACCATACATTCGAAAGCGGGTCACCCCACCCTGGGACCCCTTCCCCTTCCGAAGAATTTCGTGATAAATTAAGCCGCAATTTTTATTGTGACCAACATGAATCCCATGTAGCTTACTCAGGATTTGTGGTCATGAATTTGTGGGAGCTACTGGCAAGAAAATTTTTGGCTCTCTCAGGAATTTCACCAATCAGAACAGACATGTACTTGCAGCGCCACTTTAACTGGAGAAAAAGGAAACATGAAAACTTAGAATCATGGACAAGTTTTTGCGGCACCAGCGTTAACACTGAAATCAAACTGGTTTCTCACACTCCTCCCTCAGCTATACCATTGAGCAGTTCAATTCTCGGCCCTAACGAGGAAACCACCACTACGAACATGAAAGGAGATACAAAGAGGCGATCGACAGACTTTTCTCCACTGGTTCTCACAGCACCTCAACGTGCGGGGGGTACAAACTTATGCTATTACTTTAGCCCTATAATAATAGCATGGTTGAGAGGATCAAAATGAGAGCCGGCTAAGTTGGTAGAGTTCCCACAGGCCTTAGCCCCCTTAATCCCCCCATATCTCTCCCTACTCATCTTAGGGACACACTGTAATTCCACCTATTTAGCCGGCTGCTCCCTCCCCCCCGCACATCCTCTCCCCACCACCAGCGCCGTCATCATCCTCCAGAGTCCTAATAACCTACTATGTTACTAATACCCTCCAACTTTATTATTCCGTCCCAGTAATTATTCCTCATTTCGTATTCGTCAGACTATAGTTGAAAACTCTTGCCAGAGTTTACCATCTGTTAATAATTCTCCTGAATTACTAATGACCCTGCTCATACTACAATGTAAGGGAGATCGATACTCGACCTTATGTACACATGCATGCAGACAACACACGTGAAACTTTCCACTAGGTTCAAGCCTGAAGTAACTCCCTACCCAAACATATTGAATAGTAGATGGGACTCAGTCAGTTGGAATTAACGTGGAAGTTCGTGCCCTTTCAAATGTGCGCCATAGCCACCTTATGGTAGTCGCTCATCCACTCCTACCGACGCGAAAAACCCCTTAGCCCTCCTCAACTAGTTCTTTCCTACGTAAAAGTCTTGAGCTAACAGTATAGGTGGGTGTGCGATCACTGGGGATGTTTCTCAAGTGTAGGTGGCTAAAAGTTGAAAATTACCTCCTGTACTGGGCTCCCCACCAACACTCGAAAAGTCCCACAAAGTATTACTAGCTTCCGTATGCGCACAGAGAGAATACGATGATGGACGGAGGAGCTAAATATGTCCAGCACCTCTTTTAGTGACGACTTTGGCTCCCTGTTCACTCTTCCGCAGCAGAGATTCTTGTCGCCGCCGGATCAACCCCTCTGGAGTACACAGCAGTTCTCCAGATCGGTGGCACATGTTATGATCTTTTTATGTCATGAGAATCATGTCTCCCTCTGAATAATGGTAGACGGGCAAGAGCCATTATTGACGGATCAGAATGGCGTGAATCAGGGCATGATGGTGGCTCACAGTCCTTGAACATGTCCGTCGAATTTCCTCTCTCACTCATCCTTCACAGCTGGCTCCTGGAGGAATAGCTCCAACAATTCTGGAGGAGGGCGCGTTGCTCATGCTACAATGATTTTGGTGCCGACATAGGTAGCAGCAACAAAAACGACGATGACATCATCTTACCCCTCATGACACGTCCGAGAAATCGTATCAATTTCAAAGCACATCCTCTCTGTCCGTTTCCCCGACCGATCAATGTTTCAGTGGGAGAGTATATATATATATATATATGTGTGTGTGTGTGTGTGTGTGTGAGTGTTTGTGTTTGAGAAGTAGG
>WJFA01000450.1:0-37801 GCA_009870155.1 Pseudobourletiella spinata
GAGAGAGAGAGTATGGAAATTCTATATCTGTCTGTGCACATATTGGAGGTTCCATATTGCCGTGGGAGAGCTATTTATTGTCCTACCATAATAAGAGTTGCAACAGTTCCACCATCGCCTTGACGTCCAAACTCTTCGGTCATGCGGGAGGCATCTTTATTGACCACAAATTTTTTGATTTACAGAAAAAATAAATAAGAACAAAGAGAACCTGATGGACCGAATATTCCGGCAATGATACCACATTGTATGCCCTTTGAAACAGTAACTCATACGATTAGGCATATGCATGGGATTTGTAACGAGAATGGTAGTACATATGTACATTTAAAAAACTTTGAAACTCTAAAGGGACCTTAGCTGGCAGCAACCCAGGGGGAGCACAATTAAAAATAAATAATAAGTTTGACGGTAGAAGCTCAGATGCCCCCTAAATTACGTCCCTCATCCTCCCGTTTCTCCCTTTGGTTCCTTCAGGAACCGGTCCCTCCGGAGTAATAAATAAATTAAAACTTTGGAAACCCAGTCCCTAATCATTACTATAAAACTTAAGCTGGATTTGAGAGGAACATTAATTGCTATGCCTATTGAGGGGAAGGCAGAAGCTTCTAACAGCCATCTCCGCCCGTCCGCGCACAAAGTGATGAGGAGCATTAGTAGAGGCAAGAAATGCCTTCCCTTCAGTCAAGTCATTACGGTGCATTGTGCACTTTTTCCGCACTACTAGTGAGAACTCATGAGCAGGTCATGAATATGATAACCTTGATCCCCTCCGCCGCGCGTCGCCGCTCCTCAAAACTCGTCATGGTCGAACGGTACAGGTGGCTCATGGTACCAAACATCACACGGTATTTGTTCCCACTCCATGCAGAAGGAGCTTAACCCGTCGTCCTGGTGCGAGTCCGTTACAATGCGGATCAGGTAGGGCTCCACGGAAGCTGAAACAGAAACGAAACAGTTGATGTTGTGATACGACAAGTCCCCCTTCGTCATCATGGGCAAACTACAAAGCGAAAATTTTACTCTTGAAGACCTCCCATCTAAAAATTGATTACTCGTCCTTGTAATCCCTATTGGGAATCGAATCGGGGAAAATTTACATCTCAACTTTAATTTGGAGGCTCAAGATTTACACTTGTTTTTGTCATAACTTCCCCCATTTCAATGACTATGGTGGCCCGAGCGTCGCACTGAGAGCGGAGAGCTTGAATTACTTTCCCACTACGCCGTCGTCGTTCCCAAGTCTCAAAGTTTTACGCAAATGAAAACTTTGATCGCGTCTATAATTAACGCCGTGTACTGTACTAGAGTGGGGTAGATAGAACTTACAAATAATTGGGTGTTTTGCTCCCCACCCATGACCGTAGCCGCCGCCCCCACCACCTCCTCCACCACCACCACCTCCTCCGAACGGGAAGGGAACAACGGCGACCGGAACGAGCGGGACTGGGAAGGGGATGGGAATTCGCTTTTGCTCGCAAGTTTTAGTCCCATTATTCTTCTTTTTAATCTTCTTCCTTTTCACTGGTTTCGGTTTTTTCGTGGGTTTGGGCTTCGGCCTCGGTTTCACCTTATACTTGTGCCGCTGGCCAAAGGAGGGTGGTTTTAGCCAAGGTTTAGGCTTAATTCGCGGCGGTTTGCCGAATGCTCCGTGGACAAGCGTGGGTTTGGTCAATGGCTGACTCGGCTTGCTCCCCGAAATCGGTTTGTATGAGTGATTGGGCTTGGGGAGTTTTATCGGCTTGTAGACCGGCACTGTGATTATGGGCGGCTCTGGGGTCGTGGAGAGACTGATACCCCCTTTCCAGGGCTTATACTGGTGGTGCACAGGTGACAGCGGATCATTAGGTTTCAATGAGCCCCCGCCTTTCCACGGCTTTGACGGTCCTTTGTTGAGGAAAGTTGAGTCCTGCTGTGCCTGATGACGATGGTGATGATCCTTCATTAGAATTCCATCCTTGTTGTACTGTCTTGTGGAGACAAAATCCTGCTGGCTGTCGCCCTGATTGATTCCTCCCTCGTCAGCCGTTTCCCCCATCTGACGTTCCGTCACACTAATAGAACCGGTAGTACCATCGGAATTTGAAGAGGAGATTGGGACGGGCTTCCAGGACTCATCCAATTTGTAGTATCTCCACTCTGATGGACAACTTATTAACTGAAGGAGGGTAATATTCCGTGGTTTCCTCACATCAGGGAACGGAGTGTTTGGATCGCGAGGGATACCACATCTGAGATGCTTATTATTCCCAAAGTAAGCTGGTCGGCTTTTCACATCCAAACCCGCCAGTTTGATTCCCGAATACCCCGTACTGATTTCAAGACCGCGACGGCTCCCACCACTCCGCGCCGCCTGATTAACTCCGCTCGTCCGATTTCTAGCGGTTAGATCTGTAGGAAGGAAGTGCTCACCACCAACATCACTTCTCCGTTTCCGCCGACGACGACGGTCTCGACACACGTTCCACTATATTCAGGATAAACCAATACATGATTGAGAGTGTAATAATAAGGGGAGTGAAAGCGTCAGAGACACGGGGTCCCAGTGAGTCTTCGGGAGTACATACTTGCCACATGCATACGAATCGAACGGGAATTACACAACAACGAATGATATTTTGATCGATAAAACCGAGCTATGTCCGCCGTAATTTCCAAGAATATTAATTCCCCAGCGTCCATCTCCCTTAATATGAGAGGATTGAGATAATTGAAAATGTCACGCACAAGTGGCTCCCTTTCCTCAGTCAATTACGATCTCCTTGCCCACGTTCCCTCGGCCTGTATACAAGGACCTGTACACACACAAACATACGCGCACACACACACACACACACACCCATACACAAACTCACCTTCCATCTAACTGCATAACATTCCTTCCTCACTGCTTGTGCCACAGCCACGTAAAGACAATGAGTCAGTAATAAATTATCATTTCCCCGAACCCAAGGAGCTGAGACGCTTTTCTGTGCACACGGAGGGGGAACCTCAGTCAGCTCCGTCCCATACTACTGCCAAACCACTGACTTCCCAACCTTCATGCCGCTGCCCGAGCCAAGAGCATAGTGGGTTCGTTGCAAAGGTAAACATTTCTGCATTAATAATTTAGTATGAAAGTGCCAGTCTCACTGCGTGGCACAGTACACGAAGGAGGGGTAGAGTCAACACGGGTTTGGCAAATCTCACTCCTTCACCTGTCCCTAAACTCCACGGGGTTCCTCAACTTGTGTTCTCTACATGTCATACTATACAGCCAAATGCATACCGACTGTCTCCGAACTTGGGCACTCGAGTGGCGTGGGACTAGGGGAGGACTGAGGTCACAGCGGGAGTGGGTACAGAGGACAGGATCCGCGTGGCGGTCGGCCTCGGGTAAAAATAAACACGGCCATGCCATATACTTAACATACATACGGTGCATTCACCACAACTGGAGTCATTTGTTTACCTGGATCGCACAGAAGCCTTTCTCCTTCCGAACGCAAACACCGTAATTAAGTTTATTTATATTGGATTCTTCTCCTTCGACGTAATTAAAACTTGTAATTCGGCCAGAAATCCCCCGCATGTTCTGGAGACAACCTCCAGGAGCTGTAGGAAAACACAGAGAAAGAGAGAGAGAGAGAGAGAGTTAGAGTGAGTGGATGAGGGTCGGAGTGAATACATATTAAAGGCCCTCATTCCCAAAGCGTCATGTCAAAGTCAATCCAGAGGGTAGGTTTTAATTAAAAACTGATACAGAAACCACAAAGTGGTCGTCGTTGGACAAAGACCTTATTTCCTATGACGACGGTGACGACGGGGAGGAGGAGGACTCCTTCATTAAAAATGCACAGCCGTGTCCACATGAAGAAATGTAAACCATTAATTAACCGGTACGGATGCAAATCTATTCAGGAACACTACGAACTATCCGTGCTCGGCGTGAGCAGAAGGTTTCCTTAAACCATTCCCCGCACCATATCAAGGCTATACAAAGGGACTTCCCCTACCAGACCAACTTTCTCTTCGCATCCAATCTAAAGTTCCTCTTTCCCTCTCTCGCTCTCTTCTCTCCCCCCCCTCTCTCTCTCTTTCTCTCTCGCCAACTGTTGAACTTTGAGAAAACCTTGCTGCCATGTGGGCACATTCACTTTACACTTGATAGAAACTTATAATAAATCCAAATTTACACACGAACCATTGACTTACCCATGCTGAGGGAAGAGCATTTGATTTTCGTCATTCGGATCTTCCACCTTCTATACTCACTGACAGAGTTGAGTGCCATCATAAATTCCATTTCCGGCCCGTACCCAACCGGCAAATAGACTGAAAAGGAACAAATACAAAGTTGTGTGAGCAAAGTGTTGCACACGTTGTGAAACCTGACTGAGTTGACATTTTGTGTACGTCTAGAAGTATGCATATGTACGCGCTTGTGGTTTACCTTATGAACTCGTGCGTTTGTGCATGTCTGTGTGGACGCGTTATGAATATGTGTATGTACTTGCGCGCGTGTTTATCATGTACGTACTTGTGCATGTATGTGACCATGTGTATGTTTGTATGACTTTGCATGTACTTCTGCATGTGTGTCACCATGTGTAAGTGTGTGAGATTATGCATGAATTTGTGCATGTATGTCACCATGTGTGTGTGTGTCCGCGCGTAGGTGCGCGCGCACCTCCAAAGGGGGGTTGCTTGTTTTAAGGGAAGTTAGAAATCTTCCTTACTATGATGGCCAGTCAGATCCCCGCAGAGTGGTGGAAGGTCTATGTCAGCTCCGCGGATAAAGAACATGTCAGTCCAGCAGGCCCCATCCCTGTTCGGCCGGTCCAGCTCAAAGACGTCAAAGTCGAGTCGGAGCTGACAAACCCCGTCGAACTAGAAGAGGGAACCATCATAATAGTGCCTGTATGTATGTGTCTTTGTGCGTGTTTGGAGGCCAGCGTCATTCATTTTGGACAAAAAGTAAATGGTTAATCCATCACTGTCGTCAAATCCATACTACCGTGGCCGTGTAGTAATGTAGTAGCACATTATAGTGAGACTTGAGACTTACACAGCTTTCTGTCTGGATATGTATGGGGTGCGAGTCTCCCTGAAGGCTCTTTTACTACCATCCCATTACAAAGGAAAGTCATCAAGTGCTTGCACAATCACATTCCCTGCCCGTCCAAAACCAGTAACATGGCAACCTGCAACTGGTTTCACCAAGTATAGACCCCTTTGCCCCAAAAATGTCAAGTGTGCACGAGGCAAGGTACCGCTGGACCGAACTGGGTTACTCATGTTACAATTATATGTCAATAGCGCTTGTAATTAATGCACGGAATTATACACTCAACCTTTGGGAGCTCCTATGAAAAGGTTCCAATTAAACCCGAGCTTGTTTCTCCTCTTCCACACTATTGGCTCAAACAAATCCCTCCACGAAATTAAGATTCACTCTTCTACCCACAGTTCCACTAATGGTTTCATTCCACTATGAAGCCAAAGCAGTGTGTACAGAGTACAGAGGCTCATATTGTAATTCCTCCGGGTTATCATCTCTACTTGCTCCTACCCATCAAACAGCTTGAGTTTAGTGAAATGATATCTATTATATATCCAGGATGCCGAAGCTCCGTATGAATTTTCCCGAACCAGGCTAATGTCCATAGGCATCATGTCTCATTAGTCCAATTGTGCATGACAGATCTCCCTGCTCCTATCCATCTCCATCACTCACTATCACTACCACTGCATCCAGTAAAGCCGTTAAATGTTGCAGAAAAATGAAGATTTTCGGTACCTGCCGAACCGCGTGCCTGCAACCCACAAAGTCTACTCCAGACTGAGGGAATTCTGGGTTGACGAAGTACGTCCCATTCACCGTCGTCGTCGTGTCACAAGAGTAGGTAACTGCATCATCATCACCACCATCATTGTTATAATAATCATTACCGCTTTGATTCTGCTCATAATTAAAATTATAAATGGGATAGGATGATCATGTGGAAGGTAATTGGACTAATAAGCATAAAATTTGAATGGTTCCTGCGTGCGGTTCAGATTCTGGGAATGTTACAATGACGTCAAGAAATACTAAAAAGCTTGTTTCCCGAAATACTAAATTCTTAATTTGAAGTTCCAAGGAAATTGCGCAGGGGAAAGAATCTCTCAGAGAGTGTATGATGAAGCTAAAAAAGGTGTGCGACACTTACAGACGCAGCAAACTCCGAGCCCACCTGGTTAACGGACAAAATTAGATTAGCTATAATCTGACAGGTTATTGTGGATCTGAAACGGGGCAGTAGGAGACATACCCGCACAGTAGCCGCCGGACGATCCACCTTTTGCCAAGCACTCCGTCCTATGGAATATCAACGATTCTCGTTGCAGTTAATGATTATATCCATCAGTTAATGAAGCACCACACCATATATCTCTGTCATTAAGGAAGTTCCACCTACGTGATACTTACCTCGTCATGCACTGCCCCTCATCGTAGCCGGCAGACCAACATTTTCCCTCCCACAGGGATATTAAGGATAGAAACGGAGACACTGAAATCAAGTATCAGTAGTGCATTACAAATGCCTCTGAACCTCCCAGAACGTATCATTCTACTCTAGAAATGCACTCTGGACATCTAGATTGAGTTAGTTGAAGGGGACAGACATTCTGACGGAGAACGCTGTGGGAGTGAAGAATTTTCCGCTGCGCACTCCCGAAACACGGCAGGGCTCCACAAATCTTTAAAAGGACCGCAGAAGCCTAGGCGTAAGTAAGTAGCAAGAGTTCGTCGATGCAAGAAAACGAGGCATGTTTGGGGAGAAGAGTGTACCGAAGAGGAGATTGAGGAGAAAGAGAGATACGACTGGGTATAAATCATTGTGGGACCATGTTTAGAATTGAATACGCAAAACACGTTTACTTCATACATGAAGTATGGAGCTGGCGGACTATAAACCAGAGTTTTGAGAGTGAGAGGAGCCAGTAAGAGTAAAGGAAGAAGTGGAGGAAAAACTTGTTTTCACTCACGCTTTCGATAAATTCTCTCGATCCAGAATTTACTTTTTGGTGACAGCGGGATTTGTCGGGCCTGCGAGGTTCCTTGTAAGTCACTCGAGTTGCTCCTCCATTCCACACTGCCGCTTGTCCCACTGATACCACCACCGCCGCCGACACCGCCGTCCCCATCACCACCAACAACAACAACAGCACTGTTTTCTTTCACGTGTGTTGACACATTTAATGCAGAGGCTAAACTTGCAAACCACACTACATTTGACACGAGCAGAGTGAAAGGAACTAAATGGAATTTACACATCATTTTGAGACTACAGTGAGGCTTTCACAAGCAGTTTCGCATCATTGCACGATAGACGCACACGGTTTACGTGGATGAGGTTGGTGGGAACGTATTCAAAGCACCAAGGGAAACTGAGCGTACCCCAGTATTACATTTCTAAAACACTCAACCTGTCGGGTCCGATTGTGTTCGGTCCACTAAAGCTGGTAGTACTGCACAGGAGATTCAGTGCGAGACAAGAAACCAACAAAATTTCCTAACAGTCGGTTCTGCCGACTCACTCGCAAACCTTCAAAGGAACTACGGAAAAAATTGAATCGGAGCTTGGTTTTATACTGGGGATTAGCAACATTCTTACCTCAAACAAAAGCCCGTGCGTATAGATTCGAAATATGGGGGTAAATGGGCCCAAATGCCTCCGTACCCATTAAATGTCCCGTTTTGAAGGTGGTAACCACGCGTAGGACAAGGAAGAGGCCATAGATTAACCCTTGCAGAATATGCAATCCCACTCCCATGGATGATTCAGATTGCTTGAGGACGGGATGGACGTCAGCTTTTGGAGAGCTTTGCAAATCGGCGTGGACATAAATAACGATAAAGCTGTACAAACTGTAATCCTCGTCGTTAAGGAAGAGAAGCTTTAATTTAGAGGATTTAAAGAGTTGGCCCTCCTGTCCTTCTGTTAGGATGAATTTAATTGACACACCTTCGGAATACTAGTTCGGGATTTTACCGGATCTGCATAAGCTATGCTTCACTCCGAAATGTGTCTACTTCTAAGTTAAGAGGCGAGGTTGAGGAAATTATTTTTATTTCCACATTAACATTGCCCCCCAAGTATAGCATGAATGCTCAAATAATTTTACAGAAGACTGAAGAGAGGTAGAAGAAAGAGACCGATCTGGTCATACCCCTCGCCACCTTCGGCAAGAAATAATTATTATTGCTCAGAGATTAACCATTTTCAAGTGTTTAACCTCAGGATGACTGTTGTAGTTATAAGAGGCCGCGGAGTCCGGGATGAGATTTCCTCTTTGAGGATTAACGAGCGGACAGATCTTTGACCGTGAGGGGCCTCAGGCTGGTCCTAACTGTAATGATGAAGTTTCGCAGTTACATATTTGAATGGAAGTCATGGTAAACCTACAAACTAAAGTGAAAAGTTCAAAGTGTTTTCGAAGCCGATGTAGCACATGAGCTTTGTGGAAGCGGGCTATGACAGGATTACAGGATGGATGGGGCAATGCTATTTTTTGAGTTTCCTGAGCATCCCATATCAATCCTGATTATATGTGCGGTAGAATGCATAGTTTCGTGGAAATGAAATTGCATCAATACTTTTTTATTTCAATCTCGACCAGGGTTGCAGCAAGATTACGGAGGTAGCTTTCCGAGTTTGATAGCTTGTGCAGCATTTCAAAAACCCTCCATCATGCTCGTAATAAATAGTGACTAATTTTAATCCCCTCTGAGGCAAGTTACAAATACCCTCCCGCTCACTCTACAAAATTTGCCCTCCTGATTTACTTGAATAAATTTTGATGAATTTCTGCCGTGGGACGTTAAAAATTGAAGCTGACACTTACTAACATCCGAAATTTCAGCAAAACAATCCTCAAAAGCGGCTAAAAATTTGGAACTTTAAATAAAAACTTACAAGGGTCATTTTTCACATGCCACATGGGATTTTTCAGTTTGAACGTAGTCCCCCCCCTCCCTTTGCAACTGTTGACCTCACTCGGACTTTGTGACTCCCCAGATGAGTCAAATCTGAGTTTCCGCACCTACTGCTATGCAAAAGGTAATCTTTATGAACAAGCTCTGCGCTTTATAGGGTATCGGCGCTGTGCGCCATTGGAATGTGAAAAATGACCCTTGTTAGGAATTATTGCAAGTGAGAAGGGAAAAGAGGAGTAACTGCTCATTAAGCCCCTCCGGAGGTGAGCTTTTGAGTAGCTGAGTAACCCTCCATCCAAGCTCCTCCACTCTCAATATGTTAAACCCCTCACAAATATATATAATTACCTCCCGTAAATCGACATTTTGCCCCTCTGGCAAATATGCCCCTCACCCTTCAAGTTCGGCCATCTATGTTGGACAGGAAGAAATCGTGCAATAAATACACGACATTTGCCCCCTCTCACAAACGAATCAAAGTTTATAAACTAAAAAAGGATATTATGTAGTGAATTACACAGGCTTTTACTTTGTACAAAATACTATGCAGATCGGCACTAAAAGTACGCCAAAAAATTTTGAGAAGTGGTCAAATAAATTTGGCACAGCGCAGTAGAAGGGGTACTATTCGTATGACTGCTGACCTCAGCGCGGACACCCTATGCAGCGGAGTTTATCTATGAAGGTTGCCTCTCACAAAGTAGTAGGTGCGAAAACTCAAGTCTGCCCCTGCCAGAGGGTCACGACGCTTTGGTGTCAGTGTGAAGTGATGGAGAGCGGGAGTGTGAGCGCTAACTGAAAAATCCCTCGAAAGTTCAATATGATATTACCAGCTATTAATTTAGAGTAAATTTTGAAAAATTTGTGAATACTCAGTTTATGAGAGGATGAAATATTATAATGGCTCGAGCATGCACGAGAAACTAACCAGTTCAATTATGTCATGAACTGAAGATAAAATGAAACAGTCTACATTACTCAGAAGTTTGCACCTAGAGCCGATGCGATTGTTAGATCTTGAATTCAATTGCTTCTTCCATCAGTACTCAGCGGCCTGTTTCTACTTGCAATAATCGTAGAATCATAGATTACATTACAAATGAACATGAATCACAATGTTATCGCTCATTGCATCTGACCAGAACTGAATGGCATCACAGCGGTAGTCCTTGAGCACTAGTTAATGCTATAAGTTGGGAAGAGCTATACGTCGCTTCTCCCTCTCGCAAATGCGAGTGCTTGAGCAACACAAAGAGTTTCTAAAAGGAGGCTGAATTGCTGCTGACGATGGTGGGCTACGGCACTTATAATTAAAAGTCAAATCTACATTGTCTCATTATCACAATATAATATGGAGTTGCCCATGTAATGCAACATGTTATCTCTATTCGCATTTCCATTTCCATTCCTTCTCAATTCCATGCAACTTTAAGATGTCCTTCGAATTATATCTTATCTTAATCACAAAAATGACGCGAGATCCCTGGGGCCATATTTTCTACACGCACGTGAAGAGAGATTGTGTGTAAGTGATCAGTGTCTAAAATGTTTTATAAATGAAGCTTGACTCCCGGAATCACATTTCCTTGGAATAATTTTGCAATGTTGCACGTAATATCATGAGTTTGGAACTAATATGCAAGGGTACAGAACCCTTGCTAACATATCAATGTGTTTGTACAGCACTATAATGCACACTCCAAAATGAAGGTTAGATGATTCCCCTTGCTTGGAATGCATCGTCGTCAGCAAACTGACAGGCTTCCTGTCATCTGTGATTTTCAAATCTGTTACATACTGTTGTACATTGCACAAAAAAGTGTCAAACATGTTAAGTTCAGCATAAACCCACTATCGTTGAGGACAAAGTGTAGTTCTTGGTACCGTCTGACCGAATGATGTGGCTAGCGCTACTGAAAACATCGCGGTAGCAAGTCTCCCATCTAATGTCTACTAGGGAAGTACGACTCTGGCATCTGCCACGGCAGTGCATAGATGCTGTTCGCGTGCCTGACCGTTGGAAGGGGCTCGTTTGTCTTTCCTTAATAATCGACTTTGTGTCATCAGTGAGGTAGAGGAAACGGCAAGTGTATGCATAGATATACATGCAGTTTAGGTGTTTGTTCACGGTTAAAGGGGAATTATAGTGCCAACCGTACCACCCGTGGTCAGGATGAACATATTCACGAGGCCGTTTTATTCTGATTCACTTGAAATAGCAAAGTATCCTTGACTTATCAGTCGACAGTTGGTGGGTAAAACACTGAAATATCTATCTTTATGCAAAGTACATAATGTGCATTTTCTATTTGTGAATTTAACATGGGGATTGGGTTTGCTGGCGTAGTTCCTGTCGTTGGGACTGTCAAAGTGTAGAAAGACACAGATTAAGGTGATGAGTTGCTTTAACTTTTTGTATTCTAACGACGTGTGGCAACAGTTAGGCGAGTGCTCCTGTGATTAACAAGATATAAGTTCAAGCTTAGTCACTACCCTGTTTAGGAATTCGAACAATTTCCCTTTCTATATGAAGTCAGGCGGGTTACTGCTTCTGTATGTTGAACTGTGTTTGTGTGCAATGATAATTTTGTGAGCGCTGTGCGAATGCATTGCTAATTTTCTGTAATCTATAGTGAGGATGAAGTGACCTTCACATTAGAATTATGTCAATCAGTGTCATATTCATAGTTTGTACCTTATATCTTTATTTAGATCAACAATTGGTTAGATTTGTTTGATGTACCAGCCCATCACAACGGTGCGATAAACCTTGCTAAAGGCGAGGAACTGGATTTTGTAGGAAAAGTTTCGTAGTTGACCCCTCGCTTGCCCTTATTTTGGACATCTGATTAAATGTCAGAAAATGGCCATGTTATAATATGCAGGCCTAGTCGTAATGTTTTTTTCATGTAAACTAACTTCATTGTTTAAAATGACAAGTTGAAAGGGAATCTTGGTTAAAAACGTGTTCGCAGTGCTCAGTTGTGTGAGGCACATGCTAAGTGGCATCGTCGGAGGAGTTTTTATGAAGATGATTCATGCCAATGTGGCTATGCATGGTGAATCATCTACTATGTTTGTCTAAATGACGACGATAGTGCAACCCCGGCAATGTCTGCATACATTCAAGTGGAAATTGTAAATGCTAACAGATGTAAATTTTTGAAATAGGCTAATTGAGGATCCGAGTGGTTGGGTGGAGATCGCGAGAAATGTTTGACCCGGCAGTTCCCACAGGTCACGGGGATGCTGAGGATCCTTATCCTAGTCTGTCGGACTTTCATGACTATGAACCTAATTTAGAATTCGACGACACGGAACTTGAACAAGCCACTTCAGCAACAGGTAAAACGACTTCCACCATCACACTCAGAAAGTTAGGGTTGTCTGAAGTGTACGGCCTCATTGGCACGCCATTTCATTGTGGTTCCCATATAGGAGAGGAAGAGATAAAGGTTTTCGAGTACCTGGAATTCGAGTCCCCTGTGTCTGATGGTACTATTGAAGATAATTTTGAAGAAGAGCTCGCCGAAGCGCCATTTGTGGCCGAGCCTGATTCCCTCATGGCGGCACCACTTCAGGATGAGGAAGACTTCTCGGATATCGCCCAACATAATATCGTGGACGTTGTGGGTGACGATGCATATGGGCGGAAAATAATTGTTTTAGCAGCATGCAAGTTGCCTGATAATAAATCCTTCGACCACCAACGTTTTCTAAGGTTAGATGGGGTGGAATTTGAAAATTTTCATATTGATTCAAAATCATAATGACGAATGCATATACACATGGAATTTTAGTGATAACATGGTCGATAAATGATGTTTCTAAATTCTTAGGTATCTGGTATACACTTTGGACAAGTACGTTGAGCAAGACTACAGCTTGGTGTACTTTCATCATGGACTGAATAGCAAAAATAAGCCACCTTTGTCGTGGTTGTGGCAAGGGTACAGAGCATTTGAAAGAAAGTACAAGAAAAACCTGAAAGCGCTGTATCTAGTCCATCCAACGAATTTTATTAAACTTACCTTCCAGCTGTTCAAACCCGTTATCAGGTAACTGTTTCAATGTTTTTACAAATTCGAGGACAAAACTTTAGTAAACTTAAACTTGTTAATTTCAAATTTCAGCGCAAAGTTTGGTAAAAAGGTCGTATACATCAATTACCTGAACGAACTTGAACAGCATATAAGGCTGGACCAACTTTGCATACCTCAGAAAGTTCAAGAGTAAGAGTTTTATACACATAAAATTTTAAAAGCTAAGTAATTGCTTGCAGAATCAGATTAAATTCAGAGGTGCCTTATCAATCGATATCATGAAGCCATGGGTGGAGTGTTAGACTGAAAAAAGAACTACGAGTGTTACAGTCGTGCTGTGAAAGGTTCCCGTGGTCGGATTATATATGCTAAGTATATTTAAATTAGTAACCCAAATGAATTTGTCCTTGTACTAATTCGATGATTTATTTGAATTTTCATACTGAGTCTTGCTAAAAGTTACTTCATTTATGAATCCAATTACTGATGTGAAGGAACCAAGTAGGTCTAATTAGGGAGCTTACTACTTCAGGTCAGCTTAGTTATGTGCGTATTTCTCTCGAGCATAACTATAATTTTAGATAAATTGCAAGTAGAATTCTGTCAATATTTCAAAAGAAGATTCGAAAGATTCAGTTTTTTGTTTGAAGTACGATTTCAACCCTTTTATTTTATTTCTGGCGAAGATAGTGGTTGGAGCAAAACTGTTCTAAAAAATTGTTCATGTTTATGTGTGAATTGATTTTTAGATATGACATTCAGCTAACCTCAAAAAACAGCAAGTCGAATGCGAATCAGATGCCAGCCCCCTCCTCTAAATTTCATGCACCCTTAGAGACCCAACAATTCGGAGTTTCTCTTCAATACATTAAAGAAAGGAATAATGGAGATGTGATTCCACCTATTCTGCGCCAGTGTGTAGAATTTCTTAGTCAGCCTGAAGGTACTTTTCGTTGGCAGCAATTAGATTGTAAGCTACTACATGGAACTAATCTAGTTTTGACTTGCAGCACTTGCTACTGATGGATTATTTCGTCGTTCAGCCAGCACTGCTCTAGTCAAGGAGTCGCAGGCCAAAGCAAATAGAGGTGAACCTATTGATTTCGGCGGTGACTACCACCTCGCAGCAGTCCTGATTAAGGCCTTCTTGCGCGAGCTGGAAGAGCCTTTACTAACCTTTGACCTATACGACGAAATACTGGAATTTCAAAGTGAGTTTCTCCTAATTGCGTCCGCGGTCGGTAATGTTGTATTATTTATAACTACTCGAAAGTAACAATAATTTTTCTTTCAGAGCTAAACAAGGATGTGAAAGGAAAATTTGTGAAACAACTCATCCTAGAAAAGCTTCCGGAAGACAATTACGCTGTATTAAAATACGTGATGCAGTTCCTTGCGAAGGTATGAATTCCAGTGGTATCATGTAAGCATGGTAGCAGTAAAAATTAATGGGAACGTATCTAACTGTAAACGCCTTCAATCTTTTTCAGGTGATGGATCGTAGTGATTTGAATAAAATGACTTCGTCTAACCTCGCTGTGGTTTTTGGACCAAACCTGCTGTGGTCAGAGAGTTTGAAATTATCATTGAATGCGATTGGTCCTCTGAATAGCTTTACTGAATTTCTACTTGTACACCAGGATGAAATATTCTTAATTTGAACACCTATAGATTCATTTTATCGCATTTATAATAATATGCTAATTTGAAGGAATAGTGTTATTATGAGATATCAGCGTGTGCGAGGAGTGATAGATCGCAGGGTTTATATGTTCTATGTAGTCATTTCTGCGTGATATAAAAGACGCTCGCTGATATGGAGTTCGCGGGAGAAAATCAACGCAAAAATCATCGTAATCTTAACTGATGTGAGTGCATTCCCGTTCACTGTGATCAAACATGATGATTATTAGGCATTTACGAATTTCAGGTCGTTTGAATAAGCAATGTACCTCACCTCGAAGTAATCATGTTTGAAGGCGTGCAGATTTGACTTAAGGAGTGGAGATGGGAAATTCTAGGACATTGGAACTGGCTGATAGTTCAGAGAGTCGACAAATGAACTGTCTGCATATGAAATGGTTCACTCTTGAATGAATCAGCGCCAGTTTAGATTTTACTCTGTTTGGCATTTTACATGAGAAAGTTTTCCTGGTCAGCTAGCGAAGGTAAATTCTTGAGGTTGGTTCTTCAGTACTGAATCCTTAATCCAAAGGTAAAGTTCCTTAATTTTGTGCACGTTGCGCGCTGATCAGTCTATCGCCTGACAGTGCGCTTTGAACGCACTTGGGTTTCAGTCTGCAGTACCATTATGAGTAACCAAATGACATACTCAGGGGTATAAATCCGCCTTTAGTGCAAATTACTATTAGTTAAACCATGATTTTCTCGTTAAGTTACCTTTAATTCCCATTGTGGTTACCATTTCGTTTGTGCGTCTTGGGTGTAGCTCAATGAAATGTCTGTGGGGGGATTATCGAGTGTGTTGTTTGTTGAGTCTGATGAAACCACCATCGAGTTTACGTAGCTGCAGAATCGTCAAGATATTTAGTTAGACTCCACATGAATCGCTTTGCATCAGCAGAAAGTAAATTTCTAACTTAGTATGTAGTACAAGTGAACAAAGACCCTGTAACGTTTGTTTATCTGCACGAATTTTATTGTCATTACGATAATAGACAATATTTTGTTATTATATTTATTCCCCGATTTTGTATGCTAACATCTAAGTATTCTCTAAACTGTTCTATACGTTGTCAAGTTACAAAAGAACCAGTAAAGCATTATGATTAACTTATTGGCAGTTAATAACTGGAAAGCATAGGTATTGGAAGTACACATTAACTGATGATTTTATTCATATGAATAAGTACGATTTTTCTGACTTACGCTCACCGACTTCCGGTACTTTCCACGAAAAAAGGATGCAAAACTTTTCTCTTTGCACGTGGATTTATGCAGGTAAAGTCCGAAGCGAAACCCTGACTGAGATTTTTCAGTACATCTTGAAAATTCTTAGCCACCCATTTTTCTATTCCATGACAAGAAGTTGTTCCCTTCGTGCACCATATAAGTCCCGATGGGCAATCCGTTGTCAGTCTGAAAACCAAACTCAGGTCAGCATCAGCAATTCAAAGCTTAAATCAAACAGGAAAGCTGAGATGTTCGCATTACCTGAATTTTTGGATCATAGTCATAATAGATGACCGTTTGACCTGTATCTTCAAAACGGTGGACCTTAAGCACACGAGGCAAATGCTTTCCATTCATGTAGGCTACCGTCCAATGAGCTGGCGGAGGCTCCTTACTTAAATCTATCATTTTCTTCTTAAACTCGTCCACTTCCACAAATTCCTGCTTTTCAACAACACGCGCCTTGCCGGAATAGATACCGAATCGCTGTATGACCTCCGTTGGTGTCAGGACCCCATTTTTTAAATCGTCTATTGTATTTCGCATATCTGAAAAGTTTATTTCTCTGGAAAAATAAGCTTTTCTGACTGTCCGCATGGCTTCACGAATGGCGGTCTGAAATGAAAAATCCGACAATAGACCCCCGGGCTACTCTTCGCTACTTCAAAGTATGCACTTGAAATAGAAAAATTCGAACAGGAATTACACGTTTGGCTTTTTCCGTCGGATTATGCCACCGAAAGTCAATCCCATAATCGTCATGTAGAGTACGCAACCATGTTGGGGGAAGTCTTGATAAGTCTGTGTTTAGGCTGGACGCCACCCTCGTTGCCTTTGAAATCACTTTGTGTTTCTTCAAGTTCTTTTTAGTATTCTTCGAGAGTTGGTCATACCAGTCCTTCATCTGCCCAAAAAATGCAGTTTGCTTTCCAACTTTGAGCTTCCGAATTACTTTATCCTGCCTTTCTTCTTCCTCTTCAAGGTGTGCGGGTCTGCGAGATGATGGTAGAGCCATAGTCACCTGTAATAGGACGTACGAACAAAGAGGATATCACAATAAGTCACAATTCTCATTTTAATGCGATGACAAAATTGTAAAATTATTTCGAAAGGCAAGCAAGCGAATAGAAAAACCAGCACAACACAACCCCTGGTAGCAAAAAGTTGTACCACAAAGCACTTGCTCGTAGACAAGCTTAACTCCGCATCCGATGATCGAATTTTTGAGTCACCTCACTACAAGGCCTGACACCAGGTTTAGACAGCATGCGCGTCGCTCGGGGCTGAATTTTTAACCGTTAAGAGTGCGTTGAAATACTGCAGGAGATGCATCCACCAGATGAGCGTTACATGTTCACGACACATGATAAAAGGTTGCAGCGCGACTACAGTACAGACTACACTTTAGGCTGCTGTGCAGTGGTTCTGGTTCACCACGAAATCGTCATAGTCATTAACACTATAAAATAGCCATTCCATAAGTCCCGCCACATGCGAATTCCTACCAAACCGCAAAAGACCCTTCACTGCTCCTCGTAGCCCTTAACACGTATTTTTACGGTGCGTAGTGCACAAGCTGTATATTTTATCCTCATCAAATGGCCCCCTCTGAAAGAATACTTCTTTGCATTGAATTTCATGGATGAAACACGACATGCCGACGACACATCTACACATTTCTCGTGTCTCTATGCACTGCAATGCTTGCGTCGGGCTTGAAAATATCCATCTGCCCAACTGGCGGGCTTTTAATGAGTTTGAAAGACACGTGATCGACGTAAACAATAACAGGCATGAGGTTTTAGGTAATTTGCGTTCATTTCAAGCCGGGCTTTATTAATTGTTGTATACGAAGTGAAGCGGGTCACCTCTGGACGAGATCATTTTCAGTAGAAAGATAGGATTCTTTAAAGCCTCAGCCGAATGTAGGAAATTTCATCTATTTTGTGGAAGCTGAAGCTGATTCAGTAAAGCGTCAAGTGTGACACTTCTAGTGCATACAGTGCATCGAGTCACCGGTGTGGTATCTCAAAATCTTAGGGAGGCATTTGCCATTTCCAGTTATGCAGGAATACAAGGTGGCCAATGGTTTCTGTTACACCTAATAATTGGTGAAAAATGTGTTGGATACTGGCATTTATTAATCAGTTTTATGTGAGATGGATAGGTTAATGAAGAAATTAGATGGAAGAAATGACATCAAAATAAAGTGAGGTCTGCACTCATTTAAGAACGGGAAATATACTCCTTTTAATTCTTCCGTGTTTTATTTAGAAAGGGATTAAGATATGGGTTAGGTATGGATAGTTTCTGACGTGTGACGTGATAGCTGATATGATTTGGTGGATATTTGAGGGTGTTAGTCGTTTTAATTTTGTATTACTGCTAAAATTAGGGAAATTAATATTCAGAGTGAACACATTAGTCGGCGTGATGAAGTTATTTAAATATATCTAGGCAGTGCTATTTTTCAGTTGTATGTGAATATTTTATTCGGTTCCACAGCGCTTGTCATAATACTATACGATCGAGATAGATGAGTCTTTAACCTTTGGCATTGCGTCGGTAAAAACTGTTTCCAGATTCGGATTGCGTAGACAGGGTGAGAAGGAGGTTATGAATGGGTTAGTTGAGGTGTGGGCGATCTGGCTTCCGGCTCACGTCTCTCGCCGTTTAAGACTCCTCGACACAATTTTTACGACTGAGTAGAACGAGTTTAGAATTTGTGCTAAATTTCTAAAAATAGACTTGCATGTCGTTCATGTGCCTCTCATGTGCCTATCGTGGGCACGATATGGGCTAAGATCCCGAGCGTATTATCTCAACTCTTACCCTATGAGCATACCTAGTTATCCTACAGACGCACGCTGAAAAATAACCTCGCACTTCACACTTGATTCTTACTGTACAATAGTAAAATATCATTATTGTGTGTAGTTGAAGAAAGTGATAGTTGTAGACGACTTAGTCATTCTAAAAAATCATGGGATTTAACATATCGGAGGGGAAATATCCTGCGAGGAAGTGAGAACTTTCAACCGGTTTGGTTGGCAGGCCTATGTGGCGGTGTGGTGCTCGATAGAAGCATGTTAACTCAAGCATAAAATCAAGTACTCGGGTGGTGAATTGTCTAATTCTGGTTTTAAATTTTACACGCAGAAGTTTCTTGGGAATCAGTTTATACTGACGGAACCCAATTATACTGCTACTTGAGGGATAAAAACTTACCATAATGGTAGCCGGGGACCTTACGGTACACCGAGAAGTGGAAGTCCAGGTGATTCGGATTATTTTTATCACCCATGGCGTCGTGGCGTTCACCTTCTGAACTTTAATTTGACCTCTGTCGTGTTGGTTCTAGGAGGGATTTGGCTCTGCCGGTACGACTATACTCAACACTGGGCAGATGGATATGGCGCACTACACCAATGACCTTATCACTCTAAAGGTCAGAGATCTAGAGGGCATTACGGGTCAGGGAACGTCTGCAGTGTTGTTTACGTACCCGGAGATTGTCACCATACAGCAGTTCGTGAATGATGCCGCGGCTCGTTTCAATGTACCCGCAAATCAGTTCGAACTTGTTTATCAGGATCTCCAGCGTGGGGAAATAGTAAGTTATAGCACATCTTGATCTGCAAATGAATTAACTAATGTAAATTACGCTTGTATTTCCAGTACGAATTTAGTTCAATGCCCCCGGAGGAGAGGCTGACAGCCTTGAATATAATGCCGTGTAAGCAACGAGAATACTTAATCACTCTGGAAAGGAAGAAAGTGAAGAAAATTAAAAATGTCGCTCGTAGACTTGACGCCGAGCTTGCTGCTGTCGCTCCTCATTTTGAAGAATCCTCACAGCCAATGGCTATTGATCCCCCTATCACTCTCTCAAGACCAGGAACCTCTCGCGGTTAGTTTCTCATGGCATTGCTGCCTATGTGCTGACTTTGGTGTGGACTTAAAACTTAAAGTAGTTTACGTCGATTTTTTATTATTTTCAGACAATTTTGTGAACGTAGGACGGGAGTTCGTTGGACTGAAAAATATGACGATGACATGCTACCTGAACAGTTTGATCCAGAGCCTGTTCTTCACCCCTGAATTTCGGAATGCACTTTATATGTATAAGTATGTAGATGATATGAAGAAGAAAAAATCAATAGCATTTGCCTTACAGAAACTATTTTTGCAACTTCAGGTATCCCTCATATACTTTTATGACTTTACTGTAAGTGAATGCTATTGCAAATTATGAAAATATCCACGCGTGTCGTAGTTTTCCGTTCGAGACTCAATCGGAACCGAGGAGATTACAAATACTTTTGGGTGGAAGGGGGAAGAAGTTTGGATACAACATGATATTGAAGAGCTCTATCGCTTGTTGATGGAACATTTGAGCGAAGAGTTTAAATCCACACCATTGCAAGGAATAATTTCAGCTTTGTATGGAGGTTAGCCATGCTCAGAACGTAATAGAAAAGTATGATGTGCCTAGGCTGAAAGATCTGTTTTGTTTTAATTTAGGGATACTTAATGACTACGTTCAATGCTTGGAATGTAAGAAGCGGAACTGTAAGGAAGAACTATTTCTTGCCCTTCCGTTACCAGTTCGTGTATTCGGAAGCCCCTTGAAGGCTCCCACACTAGTAAGTTCGTCTAAGGTTTTTAGTTGTAGCGTTTTGCTATTTATGTTACCTTAAGAAATATTTGTAGTTCTCTCGAATGGAGTCATAACTATCCGTCATCTTGTTTGCAGGAAGAAGCGCTACGATCATTTGTCGTGCCGGAGATTTTGGATGACAAGAACCAGTATAACTGTGAGAGGTGTCAGAAGCCGTGTGATGCAAAAAAAGGATTTAGTTTTAAAAAGTTGCCCTACGTCCTGACCATTGCCTTGAAAAGATTTGAATTCAACTGGGAACGGCTCACACGCCACAAGCTAAATGACAAGTAATTAACTTAAGAAGAATTTTTTGGCGTTTTAGTAGCTGTGTTCTAATTTCTATAGTTGTTTTTCAGGGTTATCTTTCCAATGGTTCTCGACATGAACGACATGGTGGATCCGGAGACAGCTAACAGCAATAATGTCGAAAGTGAACTGGTGCCATTGATAAAGCCCGAGCTGGTCAGAGCAAAGGAGACATCAGGCAAAAGGGAAGCCCATAGTAGACCTGCAGTAAATTTAAAAAACTTTCCACAGGTAAATCCAGTTGAAGGGATTGCAGTATTTTTTGTTCAGTTCGTTAATCAAATCAGTGTTATAATCTTGCAGGATTCTACTGTGGACGAAGGAATTGACGTTAATGATTCCTCTGCTCAAATCCCTGAAACTAAACCAGGGGATTCGGCCAATCTGGACGAGCTTCTAGCTAAAGGTCCCAATGTCTACCAGTTGTCCGCTATTTTAATTCATAGAGGTGGAGTGAGTGGAGGTCATTACTTTGCCTTTATACGTGATTTGGAAACCCTTCAGTGGTACCGCTTTGATGATACCACAGTTCGACGGGTAATTCAATTACTTTACGAATATTAGATTTGCTTTGGTCTGTAATCCATTTTGTGAAGCAATTGAATTGTTGGATGGCTCTGATATGATTAGGTGAGGTTCACAGTTCCAAATATTAAATGCTATGGTTTGATATCACCAGATTTCAGATCAGGATATACAAGGAACTTTCGGTGGTGTGGACTCTTACTTAGATGGTGGTGGCAAGGATTACGGAGTTGCGTATATGCTCGTCTACAGAAGATATGATCCAAACCTGAATGCTCTTCCTATGACTTACGAAATCATGCCAACGCACATTAAGGTAAAAAATATAATAGTTTAACCGAAAGAGGAAATAAGAAGTTAAGTTACGATTTCGAAACAATTTTCAGGACATGTGGAATGCTATGCTGGATCAGGACAAGAATGTGCACAATCAAGAGGAACTTGATAGGAACACTGTGAGGATGAATGTTTACATTCGGATACCTGCGTCCTTGGAAGTTCTCGACTACCGCGAAATGACTCTTCTTAAAGCTAGCACAATGCAGGAGGCCGCCGTGGAGTGCTATAATGTAAGTTTTTATGTCGTATGTCAGCTTAGTATTACTTTGTTGGCAGGTTCTATAGCCTTCAGTGTCCAGAAGTATTTATTATAAATTACGTGATGGTACCGCCGTGTTTGATAGGAATTCTTCAAGGGTGAAAGTCCTATTGCACCGAACAGCGTCAGGCTTGTCCGCTTCGATCGAGATTTAAGTATTATTGAAAACAGCTTCGATGGAAAGGACGAAGAAATTGTTTGCATCGCTTTGAAGTCACCTTCAGCCGTTACAAAGATGGAAGGTCTTCTTCTACAAGTTCGGGAGGCAGGAGAATCTTTTGAAACCTACCGTCAAGATGGTGCGAAAAAAATACGATGGTTTGACACCTCTGCATAGTCCATGTTGTTTTGTTATTTTAAAATGTTCCTCATCCATAGATATTGTTTTCATCACCCATTTGGTTACGACGGAAACTGAAGACTTTGTGGAAGCCCGGGAAGTTCACATGCAGCCTGATGAGACAATCGGAAACTTGCGGAAGAAACTCTCCACTACTTTCTCTCGCGCTGAAAATGAAATTTTCATGCTGGTCCATAAAGTTGATCGGGAAATTGCGCCTGTCGTTCTCCTTGGTGATGAGAAGAATGACATGACCGTCGGCTCCTTCAACTTTCCCCGAGTTACTAAGGTTCGTTGGGTTCCGGTTGACAGTTTGTACCATTAGGTCAGTGCAACTGATTTTTGCATTGTTAAATTTGCTCAGATGTACGTGGAATTCTTCAAGCCTGGGGAAGACCCATCCAAATTTGTTAAGTTCATTACCAATTATGTCCTCTCCTACTCCTTTGATGTCAAGATCCAGCTACCCCCCGTTAAAGGTAAAGAAAATCATCCTCCGAAAGTGCTGCTTTATATCCAAAGCTCCATTGTCTCATGAAATGAGGTAGGTGCTTTGGATATTTCCCACGTAGCGGATAACCTAGCAAGCTAACGGCGTTGCTCTTTCTAGTTTCTGACCCCCAATGACGAATACCAAAAAACTTGAAAAACCTCTGCCGAATTGGATGTCAACTTTGATAATTATTTTAAATTTATGTAGACGAAGAGTCTCCGCAGGAGACTACCGTGGGTTCTCCCTTGGTCGACGGTATTTTTACAATGGACACGCCAGGTATCTGAAGTTATGAGTTATACACATTTGAGAATATCGTTCCGGGATATAACGCCGACTCGCTTGTTTCAGCCCTTACCCCCGAAGTGATTGTGGCTTCCATTTCACCAAGTGCTTTCAATTACTCTGACTCCGATGCGGTGGAAGACGCTGATAGCAATATGCAAGAAACAGAAACAGCTGCAACCGCTGGTAGGGATTTTAGCGACCCCAGTACCAGTGAAGATAACAGTTTAACTGGTAGTGACAGGTACGATTGATTGTATGTGGGTCAGATTATATAGAGGGATATTATTGATTATATATTAGGTTTATATTCAAAAAATGGTTTGAACACCGCACTGGAAATAAAAATGTTGATGTTGTAGAACCCTCGTGGTGGATACGGATGGAGAGAGTGGGAAACACGGAAGTTGCCCAGCAACGCCAGACAAATCTCCTCTGTCAACTACAAGTGGAAATCCCCAGGTATCACCTGCACCTTTTTTTGGTTCTACCCTCAGAAGGTGAATATAGACTTAACAGTAATTGGAAATGATCCTGCAGATTCGGGAAGAGGGGGAACCTTCGGGAGAACTAGGTGGTCCTCCCACCGAAAGCATGGATACTCTCAAACAAAAGTACTACTTCCGTGTCACCTTCGATAAGAAAACAGAAGATGGTGACTTTAGGAGTAAGTTTTCTTCTAGTTTTCTGTCAAATGAGTCAGGGATTACGTTTGACTATGTAATGGAAACTTTGTACCTTCATAGTCCTAAGCGTGCGTCTGGACCGCATGATGCCACTCAAAGTATTCAGTTCCTTGATCAAAGATATCACGGGGCTGGACGAGAGAAAGTTAGTCGTGAATAAAGTGTACAACGGTTGCGAGTTCGAAGTCCTTAATTTCAATAACCGCTTCAACATGTTGGAACCATTTGATGAAATCAAGTGTACTATCGGCCATCGTTTACAAAAGGGCGAGGGCCGGGTGGGCCTTTACCTACTACAAATGAGTGATCTCACGCTGGTATGTCACGCATATCATGTTCCTTTCAAGATAATCCGCTTGACATTTTGCTGTGATACTTTCAGACTCCTTTGTACATCAAGGATATTGTGGTACACGAGTCGATGACTTGCAGCGATGTCAAAACTCTTGCAAAGCAAGTCCTAAGTGGAATGAGTCTAAGTGTTGATACCACATAGTAAGTGTTACCCTTCATTTGAATCACAGACGCGGTTGGCGGGCTTTTAAAACATTAGTTCATGGATTTGCAGTTGCCGTCTACGAAAGAAGACTAAAAATGGGCCGTCCCGCATACTTAAGGATGATCAGATCATGGGGGATGTCCTGGGAACTATAAACGGGAGCGAGATAATTTTACAGGTGCAGCAGCATTTCAGGATTACATGAGGTCAATCAATATTTATTCCGTGACAGACTTAACCATGACGATCAAATGTGCAGGTGTTGGACGGAGCGGATGCTTGTGAAGATTACCACTCAATGTTCATTAGGCGATGGCATCCAGGAACTTGGCAGCTAGGCAATCCGCAAGAAGTAATCGTAGAACAGGATTACACGAGGCCCGCCAACGAGTTGATACTGGACAAGGTTAGTTAGGAGTTGGGACGGTTGGGTTTGCGAGTTGAATACTTGTGCTAACAACTTCTTTTGACCCGCAGCTTTGTGAAGTTTTGGAAATTAAAAGAGAAAACTTGCAAGTTGCGAAACCAGAGAACCACGGATCTTTTCCATATCAAGTGAACCCGATAGTAATCCAGGAACAATTACAATGGTTTGCAATCCAGACGCGTAGCAGTCAAAGATCTTTGTACCTGTACAGTGACGAGCTTTTCCTTTTCGTCAGGTAAGCTTTTCAGGTGATCATTCTTGAGTTAGGGTTTCACAGAAATGGCCAATTTTGTTTTCATCGTTGTGAGCATCTCAGTGTCCGGTAGCATTGATATTTTACTAGGAGTGAATCATTCCTAAGATTTTATCCTCATTATATGTATTTTACAGAGATAGAAGCGAAGCGGTGAAGCAGTTGTCCCCTGAAGAGCGCCAGCAGTTCGAAAAAGAACTTGGTACTACTGACGTGTACGACTTCACTGCCAGTCCGCGACGAGAAACGGGACTAGTTATCAACCTTGCTCGAACTCCCCCAGCTTAGACGTGTTGAAGTGTCGTCAGAAGCCACCTGCTAATGGAGTGGAAGTTTGTCATCGTTATTAATGATAGGCTCTCGGAAATTATGTCAATCAGTTTGATCATACCTGTAGTCTCAGAGTTACTATTTCCTCATTGCATCAATTTCACCAGGTACTCTGGGATTTCGCTGCGCCTTTTTATATAAATCTGATATTTGTGCCATAGTTTTAAAGCGGTATCCTAGCCGGCTAATTATTTAACGGTGTTGTGCCATAAAAGTCCAGGAAGGATTTCGGGACGTATTACTAACTATATAGAATGCCTAATTAGGTCCTTCAGAAAACGTGCCTTAGCTAATAAATCTCTTATATTAGACTCTGTAACTGAAGGGACAGACTACTTTACAAGATCATCTAAGGATCTTGCGAGTACCGACTGACTGAGATATTGAATTCGCTGTCGTCATGGTAATACTTGGCTCAGTCGTCAAATGAAAACACCCCGCCTGGGGCTGATACGTATTTCTTATGAGACTTTGTAGCCTCTTTTGCGGTCACTGAAGATTTTGATAGTGTGACCGTGGTCTGTTCAGCAGAAGAATTCATTGAGAATATGCTCAAATCTGGCAGTCAGTAGCGTGTAATCGTGTCATTTCAGGGGGTACCTAAAGCATGAAGGCAGTTTTAGCTGTGAATAAAAGAAAATTATAACTCATTTTAATTACCCAAGTGTACTTCCTCCTTTTTTAATCAGTTTTTAGAATAGTAATTTTTCCGCCGAAAACCCTCTTTTAATATATCATTATGAGAAAACTGGGTTCCAAAACGTTGTAGATTCTCTGGTCGCCTGAGTTCCGTTGATTTGATCTTGCGCTCAAAATTTGAATTGCATTTTCTTTGACTGGTAAATATTGAAACACTTAGAAATTGCATTTTCTCTATAAATTAAAGAACGGGGTTCTCATAGTGCCGTGATATAATTCACGCACGGTGAGCTTTAACATGTAATCCGATAGCCCATTCTACCATGTGCTGGTTCACTTGATTTGCTAACATGTCAAAGCACTGTTAGTAAGAACGGGAAACTCGTAAGCATTGGAATACGTTTTACCGACGGAGGAACACCGTCGACATGAGACCGTCTGCTCTGCATTGTCGGCAGAACATAAATGGTTGGCTCTGCTGCCAGCTGGTTCCCTCCTGTTCCTATTTGTAAGGATTATCCAGAAAAGTTCCACACTTTCAGTAATTTGGAGTGGCTTGCTAGAAGTACACATGCCCTTTAAGGGTTAGGGTGAAGGTGGAGACGGCTATTCTTACCAAGGTTTTCAAAAGATTTATTTTACCACAATTACGTCATCACACTACCTTTAGCCTGTTGCCATATTACGGCAAGGCATGTATCTTTGTGCATTTCCATAATGCAAGTGAATGGTGTAAGTTATTACATGGTGGTATACTTAACGTATTTGTACACTATGTGTCATGGTATCACACTATAAGCTAAAAAGACCTCGAAGCGTTGCAAGTTTCGCTGATTCTCAGTTCTTCATTTTCAGCACAAAGAGGTAAATTAGCAACTGTAGATCTGTTCGAAGGCGATCTGAAAGCCGCGGGATGAACCTGATTCATCTGAGTGGAAATGGAACTTCATACTGGTTGCTCCTGGTTGGAATTTTGCGATCCCTATTAGATACAGTGTCATTTCAAGCTTATCTCTCCAGTCTATATAGTTTTTCTTGTTCGTTCAATAGAATCGTGGGAAAGCATGGAAGCTTACAGATAAAACGTATGTTGCCGCATAAAAAACCACAACCTGGAGCATGGAAAAAATCCAAGCACGCTCCTCCTACTTGGGTATCAATCGGTGTGTCCAGTTCAAAAGCTATGACCTTCATCCGTACCCCGCACACGAAGGGGGATAATCTGCGTTATCAGAAAGGAATGATATTAAAAGAGCAGTGAAATTATTACATTTGCTTCCATACATTTACACTCAGAGTACTAGTGATACACTGACGTAAGTGTACTAAAGTGTCATCTAAAATGGTAACACGGTATGTCCCATAAATCTAAAGATACAATATCAAGCGAGCAACCTAACGATGACTATGAAAATAATTAATTACTACCTGATGAACTCATATACACAGTCCATATTGTCAGGATAATTTTCGGGGTACCACGGTGTATTTATGGTCCCTTTACGCTCAGTGACTTGAGTGAAACACGGGGTATCTTGGGGGAAAACTTCTGGTATTGCATTGTATGGTGGATTCCAAAAGAGGCCTTCGTGACGACTGCAGTCCGTCATAAGTTTGTAGGAAACACGAAAAGATTTGTCTTCACTGTAGTTTGTGGAGTGGAACCTTAGCCTAAACGCCTCAGCATCCTTCTGAAAAGGGTATTCATCTGTTTGCATCAAATAAATCTTGAATCAAGTAAGTTTCATAGTTGAAAAAATCCATCACGGGAAATTCTCTCGAAATTGTTATACAACTGTCAATGCGTACCCTCATGCCCGTTAGGAATCATGTAATTAGGTCAACTATTCACCTATTTCCAGGTTCGTAAGAAACAACACAAATGACTTTCTCAGTCCTGGACGACTACATGCCGCAATTTCCATTACAGTTTATCTGCGTCCAGTCACCAACAGTTTGAGGTCAAACCTTACCCCTACTAGCCTTTACTTCTTCGGATAGCCTCCTTGAAGTCTTACAAGGATAATTTTTAACATTACCCCGGCGCACAGCACTGACAACCTATGCAACGTAAAGTTTATCCTTAGTGATGACCTCTATGAAAGCGGCAGGAACGAAACTCAGATTTGACCCCGCAAGAGGATCACAAAGTTTTTAGGCCAAAGGATGCAAAGAGTTCATCCGAGTAAGAAATGCACTTGGACTGTTACCTAGTCCTATATATTGGACATTTTTCTTAAATTTTACAGCAATCTGGGTCAAAAAGTGGCATCCCTCATTTTTGTCCCATGAGCTACTATGCATGTTAATGAGTACTCGCTCGAAATTCAAAACTGCGAAATCCTTATGGAATTCTTCAGTCAGCACTAGTGATGTAAATCGGAACGCGGAATTCCGGAACTTTCCGGTTCGCAACGATCTTTGCGATCCGAACGCAAAGATTCCGTTCCGATTAGAATCCGGAACCGGAACGGAACGCACTGCTTCGGAGCCGGAAAGTTCCGAAGTTCCAAAGTCTGAAATTAACGTAAAAGTCTACCACTTCTATACCCATTTAGGAGCACAGGTTCAACACCATACAGTTTTTGAAGTACTTCAAAAGCAATCGAAAACTGAGGCTTTAAGATTTTGTTTGGTACCATGCTTGGTCAGATCGGTTCACTGGTACCGGAGATATAGCGCATGGGTAAAATCACATGGTTTTTTAACATTACCGTAAAGGGAGTACATTTTGGCTTATTACTACTTCTAAACCCCATGGCAGGTACATGTGTCCTAGCGTGTTTGGTAGATCTTGAGACGGTGTTTCAGGCCTGGTGCATCAATTTTTGCTGCACCTGAACTCCAAAATCGATGCCATGGGATGTGTGGACTAACCACCCCAGCGTGAAAATATCGTACTTAAACACTGCTCGGTGCACATTACGAGACTGGAAAGGGGTAGAAATTTGTGATCGTCTCTATTTGATGAATACCCAAATACCCCACACCACTGCACCATACAACCCCTAGTACACAAAGTAGAAAAGCCTTGCCCTAATGCTGTGGTTGATAGCCTAAAATCACCTCGTTGCTAATAACATTCGTGTATTTTATCAAACAAATCCGTGTACACCAATCAAAGCTCAACCATTTAGATATGGATGAAAACGCGACCGTCATTCTTGGCAGAGTCCAGGCAGACATTGCCTACCCATATTAAATTTTAATATCTGAATAAGTTTAGCTTTCGTTAAACATGTTGCGATAAGGGCAACTTACTTCCTTAGCGCATTTTTATTTGAATTTTCCGGGTTTTCCAAAATTGGAACCGGAACTTTCCGTAATCGGAACCAAACGAAGGAAAAAGTTCCGGTTCCAAGTCGGAACCGGAACGTAATTTTTTCGTTCCGTTCCGACCGGAATCGGAGTCCGGAACGGAACGCAATTTTGTTCCGGATTTGCATCACTACTGAGTTCGCTGTACCAAGCCCTACTCATAGTTTGCACACAGTATGGCTTAGAGAGTTAAACAAAACTCTGGAAAATCCTGGGGACAACGAATTGAAGCTTATTTTAAGATTAGGCAGGCATGAGAGGGAAAAAGCAAAAAAAGTTCATCAGAGCGCATCTCCCAAAAATTATTAGCGAAGAAAATTTACAGGAGATTGCCAAAGAGTAAAAAGAATTAAAGTTGGAGCTAAGCTAGGTACGCAAAATATTCAAATGTGAAACAAACATTTTTTTCCAACAGCTTCCTGGAGGGACATGTAACAGAGACAAGCTTTAAAATGATTTCATAATATGCAGAAAGAGCGAGACCTAAACCAAGATATTTGACATAAGTTGGATCTGATGATGAAAGGACCAGATTGCAAAAAATTTAGCAAATAGAGAAAAATCTGGAGGTGCCGCTCTGCATTGCTGAGGTACTTGTCTGGGAATAATGGTGAAGAGGACTGAACATAAAATGAGCCTTTTCCTCGCACACTCTCCTCGTCACACATTATTATACGAACGTTCCCCTAAACAGAAGGTTACCCTACTGTCTATGGCGGATCGAACCAAGATTTATAGGACAGGTTCCCCTATTCTAGCATACCTTAACCCTAAAGCCGTTCGACCAACTTCGGCCTAGTTTCCGAATTACTCATGTTTGAAGTTTCATCGAGATTGGTTTTGGGGAAAATTAAAATGGGATTTCCCATAAGAAAATTTTTGCTCCCAATGGTCCCTCCTTTGGTGTTTTTCAAGATTTTCACGTTTTTGAAACTTATGAAAAACGTGCACCTTTACATACTTTGAGCATGTTTACGTCATCTCATGAGGTAAATTAGCACTCATCGAGTGCTACAGTCCCATAAAACGTTCAAATTTTCGACAACGGGCGTGTGAACCAGCTGATGGCTTCAACAGTAGCCGCTTTCCTCGACGCAACCGATAATTACAAACAAAATTTCATTGGGAATTGTGGTAATCCGTATCGATGGAAGTGTGAGCTTATTCAAAATTTTAAAAAATAATAGCTATTCATGTACAGGTTCTTGGCACACCCGCCGTTTTTATGCGCGTCTTCATCGTTCTACAAGTTTTGACAGAATTAGGAGCCATCGTTTTTCTGTCTTGTTAATTTCCGCTACCAGTTTTAAGTCCAAGTCCTGATTACCATAACCCGCAATGCATAATCCCTCTCTAGCCTGAAAAGAGGTGGACTTTAATTGTAGTTTATATTAATTTAATTAATCCGGCCGTGAACCGGCCATATTTGCTATTGTTTTGTTGTTAGAATGTAGGTCATCTCGGAGTATATAAGCTGCTCCGAGAAGCATTGTAAAGAGAGAGATTCAGAGTTTCAAGCTGCCAATAAGTCTTCTTGACTTTATCAAAGGGTCGTGGACGTATAGCGTCTCGGGCTTGTGGTTCGGGAGAAGTAAAGAATTCCCCTAGTATTTAGTGTTTTCATTTCGGATTTCTCACAACTATTCAAGTCGTACAATATCAGCTTTAATTTTTCTTATCATTTTACTGTGAATACAGTATTTTTTGTTAAATTAGTCAAAATCCAGTATTCAGTATAGTCCTTTCATTCCACACCATACCGTCACGGGCACCAGAGCATCGGAGAGAGAGCATCCCGATTAGGCTAGAGCGTGCACCCTCAGAATATACTGATGTGAGCCCGGCGCGGGAGGGGCGCTTTCGTACCTCAGAGTCATGATGTCATGTCGTTTCAAGCATATTACCGACGGAGGATCGGAAAGAAAGGACTGACTGTGTGAGCAAAATATATACATGGTACTCAATTCTCATGTGCACATATAATGCTTTTATGTAACCGCAGATGTGTCCACACCTTAGAGAAAACAACTCTTGTTCCTGTATGAACAAATCTACACGAGAGGGTGAAAGCTTCTTTACAAAGAGACTACTACCAATCAGACAAATTGCTCCTGTGTATCAGCGCATTCAATTTTCACGCAGATGTTATCTACTTATTTGCAGAGGCCTAAAACCCTGGGTGGATCTTCTTAAGTACAAGTTAAATAAGGGAGGGAGTGGAGAGGGTGGATGCATGTTTTCAAATAATTCCTTTTCAGGGAACTAGCCCAAATTTTGACAATACTGAAATGAGATCCCCATGTAGGAGTTCGCTTATGCAACCTAATTGCGAAATAATATTCTGCCACGTAAGATAGGAAAAAATATTTAACAAGGACTGCAGATAAATTGAATCTTGCTGTGGCGTATGAAACGTTTCCTTAATTGTACCTAGATGAGCGGAGGTAAAGGGCAACCGTTCACTTTGAGCATCCCGTAAGCCAACTTCCTCCCAACGCAGCTTACTCTAGAAGTTTACCCTGCAGCTTCTGACCCCTCAACTGGAAGGATTGCTTGGATCTTGTATCATGACATGATAGTCACAACCTTCCAATCAATTTCCCAGGCGCATGTGCAGCTTCATGGAGATTCTACACCTAGCTGTACTGCGTCGGACATGCGTCCACGCTAATAATGTTGGAAAATGTTTTAACTTTTTCAAGATTGACACATTCAGTCAACAACGAGCAACTCGAGCTAGCTAATAAGTTCCCATCACACGGTAACGGTTATTTTTTATCGCATTTCAATTAAAGTGCCGCTTAAATTACTACTGCTGCTGCTGAAGCATAGATTTTATTTAAGGATTTGCAATCTTTGAACAAAAAGTATGCTCCAGGCTCTCCTGGCTTATTTTAATTTTATCAAAGCAATTCTTCTGGTCAATAGCTCCGTAGAAATAGGGGTAGGGAAAGAAGGGCTTTCTTGCTGTTGATACAAGCGACAATATTTTAGGAAAATATGAAGAATTTTCAGTATGATTAGCCTGGACATATATTCGGACCAGCATAGCTTATCTCTCAGAAAATAATCCTCATGGATGAAGGGAGATTTAGACCTCTATGTGGTCTATCCATCTATTGCTCTCTCTATGACCGATGGTCTCAATATCCCTTGCTCATGCATGGAAACTAGGTTCCAAACCACGAAAAGGGGTGTCCGAAGTCCTGATTTCTTGAAGTCCCTCGTTGCGAATATAGAAACCCCAGTGTTGATGTTGACGAGCTTTCATGAGTTCACACTGCAAAATTCTCCAAGAGTAAATCTGGGATTCAGCTTGCAAAATATCTATATGTTCAGCTTTTCGAAATAATCTTCGCGCTGACGCCCGTGCACATCAACATTAGTTTGATTTCAGGTTTAACTCACGAACTTCACAAATATGGCTCAACTAACCCTGGTGTCTTACCGTAAGGATACAGCTGGTTTGCAATTGTCATTTATGATAAGAATGAACTTTCACAGGCCGTAGAATCTTTCCACCAGGGCTAGTATAGTTCATTTTCCTCGCAGCAATTGCTCAACCCTATCGTTCTATTCAATAGGATCCTACTTTAGTCCGTACTGACTTACGATTTCAATCGGCTTGCTGTACAACTTCCTTCTACTTAAGCGGAAAAGATTACGCGGACGAAATCGATTGCGAGAATATGTTGTTGAGCTCTACTACAAATGCCTTCTCAACATAGGTGAGCGCCACTAGCTCAGACCACAGCTTGACAGGTTTAAACCGAAGATACAATAGCAGGCAGAGTGTAGGTCCCATTTTGAAGTTTCAAAAAGTAACAGGTGGGTTGGGTAATCTTTGACGGGCGTTCCAAAACGCCTGCAGAAGCTCCCTTTTCATAATCTGTTTGAACCATGATATTTTTAAACAAAAGTAAACAATAAAAAAAAATAAATAAACCGGCCTTACTTTTTATACTGTGCCAGCTAGAGTCTCAGTTTTTAGAATATATACTTGATTCCAGCTTATATGGTTCCTGAATGTGCCTTTCGCTACGCAATTTTCGCTATGGTTGCAGTAGCGAGTAAATCGCTATTCGCTACCAAATTACGGCATAACGAAACTGCTACCGCTACCACTTCCTGCGGAAACCGTAATTACTTCCGGTAGCGAATTTTTAAAAACGTATTCCCGGAATACTGGACTTCGGAGCGAATTAGTTTGGAATCCTCGGACCCTGAGCTGGATGTTCTTTCCTGAATGAGGGTAAGGTAGGTGTATAAGTCGAACCGGCTCGGGGCTTATAGGGTACACGACCCAACCCTACAGCCTTTCTCCAACTAACACCTAGTTTCCAAAATATTCAAACCAAGTTCACCAAAATCATTTCTGGGAAATTGAACATGGGATTTCCCACATGAAATTTAAATGCTTCCACGGGTACCACCTTTGGTGTTTTTCAAAAACTTCATTTTAAGTACACAAACCAGCGCAAAAATGATACTTGAGAACCTTTAGTTTTACTTCACTTCCCTCCGATTCTAAGAGGTGAGACTTGAGTGTAGATTCAGGCCTAGCTGGACGGGATACTCATTCGTATTCAACATTTGGCTGTAGTTGGTTGTTACCCATCGTATATTTTATGAAAGAGAATAGATTGGATACTTATGTCAGCCTTTCATGGTAAAACTGATGACTCTTGACTCTTTATTTAACTGTTAAAGCCGATGAATTAGTAACCATTAACAGGATTGGACTTCAAATAAGTGAGTTTTTTGGTACCTTACCGAAATGTTTACCCGACTTGCCTCATCTCGTTACCGAAATCGCTATTGTCGCTTTTTTGCTTCCGAGCTTTGGGTAGCAGAACTACCGGCAATTTCAGTTACTATCGCTAACGCTACCGGCTTTGGTATTGATTGGATATTGCAAGTTCGTTTTACGAAGAAAATGGTAGGGGTTATTTCATACGAAAACGACATGGTTTGTGCATTATGGTGACGTATTTTCGAATATTTCCCAAAATAAGACTGTATCATGGAGTGATTGAGATTCCACTCTGTAGTTCCAGTGACCGTGCATTCTGGCGGGAAATTTGAAATTTTTGTAGGTTGCGACGGGGAAAAACGCATAACTCACGAACGCCTCAACCAGTTTGAGTCGAATTTGTTTTAAAAGATGCAGAATTAAATTCTCTAGGATCGCTTCTCAGGGTTTTGTAAAGCATGCCATGGTTTTCTCAATATTTCAAATCAAAGTTTGGAAAATTTCTAGTTCAAATCCAAATTAATTCAGAATTTCCAAATTGTTTAACTTTCTTTCAAAATTTGGACACAAGTATGTCAGTTATGCCCAAAACCTTGACAAAGGTCTTAGAAAATTTAATTCTCTATCTTTTGAAACCGCCATGACTCAAATCGGTCCACGAGTTGGTGAGTTATCCACTATTCGCCGCGGTACTATAAATGGGAAGTACGAGCGCTTTCATAGTCCATCAGTTGTTTAGAAATAACTGGAAGGGACCTTATTCTAAACTGTAGGGTAAGCTTATGTACATGAGGGATTGAACTGGGATCAATAGGGCATGTTATACCAACCCCTAGCATATACTAACTCTCAAACGTTTCGCCAAACTAAAGCCTAGTTTCGGGAAAAAATGAAATTTTTTAGTTTCACCGAAATCAGTTTTAGGAAAATTAACATGGGATTTGCCATAAGAAATTTCATGCTCCTTTGGTGTTTTTGGGAAAATTTACTTTTTATATACTTAAAAACTGACTTTTACGACGTGGGAGCATCATTGGGGATGAAAATTTGAAATTCGGCGCTTAATTTCGATGAAAAAGTGACGTTTTGTGGAAATTATTGAGGAAGGGATGAAGGGAAAGTGCCACGAAATTGATTTCTGGAGAATTTAACATGGGATTTCCCACAAGGATTTTCATGCGCCCAGTGGTCCCATTGTAGATACATAATTAGTCAGGTGCGAGCGTGTTCAATATAATTCTATTATATTATCATAAAATCTGAATCACACCCAAATTAATCCCAAAATCATTCTTGGCTTGGCGGAACATATACAGGGTGTCCCACGATTATATGTCACATTTGTTGTAGCTCTACAACCCAAACGCCTCAAAGTAGATACATGACTTTACTACGAATCGAAAAGTAAGACTTTGGGTTTTTTTGGTACCACGGTCGCCTGGATGCGCGAGCTGGTTCCTGAGATATGCGCTATGCAAAAAAAATCGATTTTTAACATTAGCGTAAATGGAGGGTTCTCCAGCCTGTGTTTACTAAACCCGATGGCGAAGAGCAATACGAGATAGCGTGTTTGGAAGGTCTTTTTCTACTGCATCGACTTATATACATGCATGGTTTTTGGATTTCCCTGAATGCAAAAATCAACGCGCTGGTGGGTATATGAAAAGTATCCGTATCCGCTACCATTCAATGAGTAAGAATGACGAGCAAGAGACAATTGGTAGCCATTACTTCGGGTAGAGAAAAGTCTTACAAGACTAATTAAAGCGAATGTGGGAAAGACAGGGTAAGTCAGTGCTAGTTGCTCACTTTTTCACTGCTCATTGCTTATATGCAAGGAGGTGAAATGAAGGTTGGATGCGAAAACTTTCTTGGTTGTAATAAAGAGGGGATGTGTATCGAAAATAAGGTATGGCAAGGTATATAGGCTTGCGTTGTTATCGTACTATCTGTCTTCCAGTTCCAGCCCGCTTCAAAAAGTTTTCCGACGGTCCTATGTGGGTGGTGCGGCTACGCTGACACTCAAACTTTGTCCCCGGATGGCGTGATGAAAACCGAACAGTTTTTGACAGGGATGAGAGACTTCAGCCGCCACTTTGGTAGCCAGTATGAAAAGAAACGGATCTTTGTGTCTGGAAATTCAGGCGGAGGGAGCGACCGGGATAATTTTAACTAAGGTTCAAAAAGTTTCAGAGGCTCCACTATCCGAACAATATGGAACATGATTAGTGAGATCATAGTGCATCAGGCCTTCACGATCTAATGATTCTTTCCATCAATCTCTGCAAACGGAAATTGTGTACGTATTCTCTCAAGAGTTATCTGACTCTGGTTGTTCACTAATTTTGTAATGTATTACTATAGGTCGTGGATCATGGCTGTAGACACTTTTGAATACGGAAGACGGAATACCGTGAATCGATCTCATACTAGGTTTCTGTACTCGAGCTTATCTTTCAAATTCTTACAGCAGGCCTGTGGGCTTGCGAAATATTAGACCTCGGACTTTGGATGTACCTATAGATCTACCTTTCCCCCATTGTGCTCTGCATGAGCCCGTTGGGTAACTACCTCCTCTCCTCACAGTTCGTGTACTGCGTAAATAAATGTTTGCCATCCTTCAAATCTTCCTCTCAAACCTTTTAGAGTAACCACATGCTCTGCGCCGAATTTAAAAGCTCATATCTACATATCAACAAATTATACATCTTAATTCAAGAATATGGCAAAGTCAATCAATGGGATGGGATTTGCAGAAACTCTCCATACAGACGTGGGCGTGCGCCTTCACATTACAGTAAAACCTTGCTATAACGGCTCTCGGTTTAACGACAACCTCGGTGTACTGGATACACTGTCTCGTCCCGGGATTTCCGTATGCATGTAAACAGCTCTCGGTTTACCGAACCTCTGAGTAACGGAAAACTCGATTTAACGAACTTACTTTGTGTGCCCATAAGCATTTTGCACCTCCGAATAACGAATTTTTTATACAGAGTGACTTCACGAGGTTTCGACCAAAAATTGACAACTACTCTCGAATTTTAAAAACTTTGGCACCAAACGATTAGTCTCGGCGAGTAATTTAAGAATATACCACTGGTACCGATCTGCGACCACTGGTACCAGAGAAATGGGGCAAAATATGTCTGATTTTTTAGGGAATTTTTATCTCGGGCAATTTCCAACCGATTTTCATAAACTTTTTTTTTTGATAGATAATTAAATTAAAATAAAATTGCATATTTAGTTTTTTGAATTTTGAAAAATTTGAACTCAAAATTTCATTGCAAAATTTTGAAATTCGCATATCTCTGCAACTGCAACAGATTTTTTAAAAACTAAAAAGATTCATGCTAGAAAATTTAATTATCTTTCAAACAAGACCAAATTTATCAAAATCGGCTGGGTAGTTCCGGAGAAATTTGAAAAACCGATTTTGAAGTCAGTCAATTTAGGCATTTCAGTGGTCTAATACCACCAAAATTTACGGTATAACAGCGAAATAACTGAAAGTATAGCTTAAATCATCCTTCAAATTATCTGGCATGGCCTAAAAGTCCCTTACTTAGTAGTTTTTACTCGAATTGTTTTAAAAGAAATTTTCGAAGAAAACACCAAAGGGCTTTTTGGCACATGAAAATCCTTTTGGGAAATCCCATGTTAAATTCTCAGAAATTCATTTTCATGAAATTTTCAAATTTCATATTTTTGCAAACGTTATCTTTAACGATGAATATTTTCATGTCTAGGATATGTTTTGGCCCA
>WJFA01000451.1:0-37776 GCA_009870155.1 Pseudobourletiella spinata
ACGATGTGTTTCGTATCACTTGCATCCATTACTATGATTCTGGGCCTAAAAATCTTACAGGTTTTACCACCAGAATTACTGTTGCACTTGTTCTTTTGCCAAAGTTGAGTTTAGTATGTCATACAGACAGACTATATTATTGAAGAGGTTAAAAGAGGTTTAGCTTGAATCAATTTATGGCTGTCTGGTATTTAGGATAATCAAGTGTTTATCATTTCTAAGGGATCAGAATGGAATTATTTATGCGTTTCATGGTTAACTAGTATGAATTACTGTTAAAGTTGTTTGTAACGAACGTTGAGTTTTTCGTTGATTTTGTAATTACTGGAGGTGCAGCAGGATTTTTTTCGTTCTGGGCATTACAGTTAATTTATCTAATTGGGTACGTGATACGATACGATACGAATACTTGTATCAGGCTCTGAATGCGATACGAAATCGAAGTATCGTATCATAAAAATGATTGATGAGAAATTTTGACCGGTATACATATTATCCAATTGGCGTCTGTATAAAATGAAGAATGTCGTTACCGATTAGTGGCGGAAGCCCAGGCGGTGAATCACGACGCAAAGGATTTACAGCAATCCCTTTACTGTCATTGCGCATTTCCAGTTTTTACCGCCTTGGGCGTTTACAGGGCCAAAACGTATCAAATTCTCGTGTCTGTTCATTCAGGTGAAACGTGGGCGCGATAAATTCAAAGTAAAGATGGTGGTTTACCCAACGTAAAAAAACATATGTGACCTCTTTCCGCCAGTCAGGAAGCTCAGGTAAAATCCTTAAAATGATTAACCTTAACACTGGAGCTGATAAAAACAGACCCATCACAATATTAGGAGTCCCACCGTCCTCACTGAGGTAAAATCTATTAATAGGCTTACCCCTACAGGTAGCCTATTTGTTGCATAACTTCATATCCCATGTTCCGACCTCGACAAAGTCTGCGGTAAAATTTTAAAAAAAGGCTGTCTTACGCGCTTCCACATGCAGCTCGTTGTACAAAACTTTTTTGCCCTTTTTCTGTCGATTTGCTTGTCCTGCCTTCCCACACCCACACAGATTCAACGACATAATCCCTCTCTCACACACTTAGTAACCGCTGTACGATTCTTAGACGCACATTCTTAGTTTATTTATACAGTGACTACTTCTACCTCTCTTGGCGAACATACTTTTAATAGTATGTTAATAACGCATGGCACATGTCCTTTTAATTTTTCCCCACAGTGTTGGAGGCCTCATGCCATCAGGTAGAACTAAAACTCTCGCTACCTGCCTTCCTCGTGCACATTTCCTTAATCCTATCGACCCTTTAGCTGTCACGACCCCTCAGGTGTCAATCATCAACAATGAAACCATGTCTAGACGTCGTTCACACCAACAAGCCATAGAATATTAGTTTGACAACTTTTTGTCAAATCTGGGTTACCGCACCTACCGCTTTATGGGTGAGTTCCGCGCTGCACATGATGTTGGCGCTGTGCGTCCCACACATGACAAGGCTTCCTTGTGGCCATTTTTCCTCAACGAGGAGCTTGACAGCATTAATTTTCTTGAATAACCTATCAATAGGACATCGTAACCGATTTGTGCGACGGTGACATGTGGGACTTGTTTATATTTAGTTCGTACCAGTTTGACTTACTTAGTTTCGATTATTTCACAGATTCTGAACAAGCTTAGTTGCCACTAGACAGACCAATCAAATGTCAAATAGTATTCAAATCTATATACAGCTAGTGCTTCGTAGCAAAATCACGCCTGCGTCCGCTGTTGGAGGATTTTATATCTTACAAGTCTTCCAATTAAAAAGTTTCTGATTACAAACTAAAATACTGGAAAAAGGATGTACGTTTATTGTATACTTCATTTAAGTGTGCGTACCATACCATTACCATTACTAAGTTGGAGGATTGAGTAGGTGTATAAAATGGATTGACCCGGGACTTCTAGGACATACTACCCCTTCCCAGAATATACTATTCCAAAATCCTAGGCGTTAGTTGGGAGAATAGTTTATTCGTCAGGAATAGTACATTCTGTGGGAAAGGGTAGTATGACCTAAAAGTCCCGGGTCAATCCGTTTTATACGCCTACCCTACGCTCCTATTAAGCTTAAATTACAAATTTTGAGTGACTTCATCAAACTTTTCCAGCTAATTAGAGTTAGAGCATTTAATAATATGTCTCCAGGCCTTTTCTATTGAGCAGTATTACTATACGATTTATGATGCCAAATGCCAAACGTTGATAAATTAAATCCTTGCTTTGTTTCACTCGATGTGAGTGGAGTGAAGTATGCATTGAAAAATCGAAAGTAGTATCAATAATCGAGCTCATTGCTGCCTTGACAACCGAGTTGAGCATGTTTGTTGCCCCGCAATTCAATGCAAGTATGAACAGAAGAGACGCACGAAAATATTTCGTGATTATCACGAAAATAAAATGGTAATGCGCATTAGCAGCATTTAGCAAATAGTATGTGGCGTTAAATTGCTGCAGTTGGAGGGAGATGGAGTGCAGTGCTCCGGAACATCAGAAAATGGAACTACGCTCTGACAAAGGTGGTGGTGGTGATTTAGAGGAAGATGGGAGGAAGGAATACACGAATCTTCTCAACATACCCAAAGAAATTATTTTCCCTTTAGAGTTAAGTATTTACTTAAAAGAACGTCTTCAGGTACGCCAATAGTCCCTCCGTATTAATATATGCAGTACCACTGCCTGATAATTTTCTAAATGAAATCCCCCCATGTATTTTCCGCCTGCTAGTGTGCTTTAGAGGAAATATTCAGACTGAAGAAACAATTATTTAACCAGGATTACGAGCGAAACTGTCGGGATTGGAAGTCCGAGAAGAGCAAAAGTGATAAATACTTTGAAACGGTGCAGATATTCGAAAAATCCAAAGCAGCATTTCTATATGACTCATGTATATGTCTCACTTCAGTAGCTGCATTTCCTCTGTACAGAAAGACAAATCCGACATGTCAAACCCTCAAATGGCCACCAAAGTGGTGGAACTGAGCAAGAAATTAAGGGACGTCACAGCGGAAAAAGAGAGTATGAAGACGCGAATGAAACAGCTGATGTCGGAAAATGAACAGTTGAAGTCTGAACGTCTTCTGCAACCCAAAATTCCACTCAACTTAACTGATGGCGATAGTTGTAAAATGTTACTTATCACGACTTCTGAAACCAGTGGTTTCAATTTTTCAATTTTAAATAGTAGCAGAGAGCAAAGCCAAATCGGAGCAGCAAGTCACGTCGGCATCTCAACAATTAGCTCTCACACAAAAAATGATGGATTATAGGCGGCAGAGCCAACAACTACGCTTAGAATTGCGAACGGCTTTAAAGGTAAAACGAATCCCACGCAACTTTTTCCATAAACTAAGAACTGGAATTCAGCATAATGTTTGAAGGCACTCAGCCAGGAGGTTGGTGAAGGGAGTACTCCTCAGACTGTTCTACACACCGTGACAACAGCCTCTTGGCGCGGCCGACAGCAGCAAATCCTAGCTCTTCAGCAAAAAGTTTCAGAATTGCAGCTCAGGTTGAGCCAAGCCCCACAAATTCCTCCCGCACATCCAGGAGCGGGAGAGCCGTGCGCCGACATTAGTTCCCTCTATGACGACTGCTGTTCCGATGTCCCCACTGGAGACATGCACGACGACAAGAGCGTTCGCTCAATGCATTCCAATACGTCAGCATCCCAATCTGCGACTCAGAGACGCCTGCTGGGACTTCAACAGCAGGAAAAGAATAAGTTAGTTCATGGTTATGCGTAATCGCTCTTATCACTCAACCATTTATAGTACCACGAGGTACGCTGGAATTTATGTGAGGGATATCATTACAAGTAATTATTTGTTTACTTCAGACACGAACTTTTAGAAAAAACCAACCACCAACTAGAATGCACAAAACAAGAGTTGAAGACGGCCTTGCTTAACATGAAGGCGAGTAAGGCTCGGGGACAAATACTGGAAGATCATGTACGTAGCCAACGCAACCAGATTGAGGGACTCGAAGGAAAGTTAGGAGGGAAACAGATGGAGCTTCAAGAGGCCATCAATGAAATAAATAGGCTCAACCATGAACTCACAATCATCAAAGACAGAATGAAAACTATTCGAGACACTGCGGCTGCAGAAATGAAAGACACACGCCAAGCTTTGCTGAAGGTATGATTGCCAGTCTATACTTTGAGCTAATTCCATATTTTAGGCTAAGCAACTCCACACGGGACCCGGCACGAGTTAATCTTATGGAGCACTTTATTTTCTAGGAGAAGGCTAACTCTTCCCGGCTTCAGAAAATGCTAGATAATTACAATGAGAGGTTTTCCAAAATGACAAGTGAACTTGAGGAACTAAAAGTCAGCCTTTCAGCGTTCGAGAATGCACCGGCCGATGATTTGGAAGCCCGGAAACGTCTCCAGTTTCTAGAACTTCAGGTTTGACAGTAGCAAAAGGATGTTAACAAAGGAAAATATCCCGCTAACTTACGGAACCGTATAATTATGTCTTATGGCCCCCATTGATTGACCACAGTTTGAGGAAATGAAACAAGGTATGCAAGCGAGTGAGAATGAATGCAAGCGGTTCCTCGCACTAGTTGATGATTCTGTAGGAAGACTGGAGGAAGAGAGGATACTTCATAGTGCAACACAACGACATCTAATCAAGTCATTCGCAGTGATAGACCATGCTGAACAGTGCATAAACCTGTGCCTCGAAGTTGGTCAAATTAGTGACAAAAAAGTGCTGGAAACGGTAGAAGATCTGAAGTCAATGAGAAGAGAGCTTAAAACTGGAGATTTATTTCATCTGCAACCCATGAGCACCTCGGATGTACGCAAGTTGAAGTCAAGGTACTGAAGTCATCTGCATGAAGTAGCAATTGCCCTAATTTTATGTAATTGTGTGCATGCACTCAATTTTTAGAATTTCCATTCTGAGCAAAGAAGTTCATGTATTGGAGAGCGCGATGAAGAAGTCAGCGACAGAGCGGAAAAAGGATTTGCAGAACTTTGCCATCATGGCTGAGAAGATTCGGCAAGAATATCTCACCGCCCTCACAAATTCAGTCATGTCGAAATTGCTTGGTAGAAAAACTCCGACACCAGTTAATAACAAGTTTTCTTGTGAGACTACTAGTTAAAATCACACAGAGATTACAGCAATTCAGCGTCTCTCAGTATGAAACCAATTTTTAGGACTTCCCGAACTCGGAGTCGGAACCCATACTTGGAGGCATCTGCGAATAAGGAAACTGTGATGCATTTAATATAGCAGAATTTGTCTTCTGCTTTACCAGCGTTTTTCATAAATGTTACTACTCTTTATCTTCTTATTCTCATGTAGGCATGCTATGCACATTTTGATGGGACACTGATAGCTCTTGTTCCTGTACTATGTATTATAATTATAAGCTGTGAGGAAACTTTGGAATCAGTTTTTACAACCAAATTTTCTTCCCCCTCTCTCCCCAGTCCTCATATCCATATTTCGTTATATGCAGAATCTTAATTCATCATTAATTCCATTGGCTCAAGCACAAGCACACAATAATTCAAGAAACTGTACGCTCTACAGCCGATGGAGCTCAGTTTGCCCTGTTTGTATTTTGTAGGGAAACTTTTGCATTCACCTTCAAAACTGTCTTGACACAGGTAAAAATTATTCAGCTCAGCTACCTTTCCTTAGTGCCCGCAGAATGTTTTAATGCGATTAACAAGCAATTCGAGAGCGCAAAGTACGATTTCAATTATAGTGCGCTGTAGTTCATTGCAGGATTCTCCGAAATATCCCTGCTTAGCGGTAGTAGCTGTAACCCAAGCGGGAACTTGCACTATGCACAACCGCACGAATGAAAATGGTTTAGTTCTGCGTCAAATTGTACAGATCGTCCAACATTGTTCAGTACGATGTGGACCACGAGTCGTATGACTTGTATCTCCAAGTCAAAGTCATGGCAATGGTTGTATTCTCCGTTACAAAATACATCGCTCATAGGCGCGGTGCACATTACTCAATTTACTATGCATCGCCTACGTCATTTACCATGACCATTAGTAGTAGGAAATGGGAAGGTTACCGATTACTGTCTCGCGCCAAAAGGCTCTATCCAATGCAACTGGGTGGTCCCGAGGTATCGGCATTAATATACAACGCGCAAACTGCCATACGTCATTTATTACTAATTACTCACTACTCTACAACGTTTCTACCATTGGATTAGCCATCTAGGTCGCACCTCGGAAACAAGTGGAGGCGTAATGTATCTATTAAAGACCTAAGGAGAACCCACCTGAGTTTGTAATAGATACTTTAATAAAATTTGGAGAGATAACCATGTCGTTTATTTCCCTGACGGTGGTGAGGAAACTAGCTTGCGAAGGATTTGCAATGATCGGACTACAATCTTTGGCTCTGGTATCTCCTACTTGTTGACCGAAGGATGGTTATGCAAATGGCATTGATTCTTATTAGTATGTACGTTTTGTATGCATTCAGATTGCATTCCATGAGAATTAGAAGCTTGCGTCCTTGTCTAATCCGATCGAACCCGGTAGTAAAGCCTATATAGCTTTTTCAAGGTTTCATATGCACACCCAAGGTTATGCTATTCGCCTGTAGACAAACGTCTGAGAGACTTGAGACTGCACCAGCTTCGCACTGCCTTTCTACTTCAGTGACAGCAGAATGGGATGGTATAGGGAAAGAAAGCAGGAGAAAGATGATACGAGTTGGAACCGGGTCGGCGCATCGGGGAATGCAAAAGCTTGTACGCAGTGCGCATACAATGTGAGTGCTCGATGACACTATCAATGCCAATGTCAGCCGCAAGTCCCAACAGCTGAACCGTGTGTAGCTTATTGATGTGGATGGATCGGGAACCGTTACGGAAAATTTTTCGTGATCTAGCTCAATTCTTATGCATATACATAGCATGAGGAAGCTGTACATTTTGTGACTGAAACTCACAGCCTGCTCATCTTTCCAAATGCAGTGATATGCCTGGATCAGTCTCCCAACATTCTCGGATAACACTAGTAAAATACAGCATTTCAGTTCAAAAGGATCTCATTCATGTTTAACGCTCACCTTTTAACCACATCCCAGACCTCACTACTAAATATTTCCGCTTGAGCATGAGCGCAGTTATGAAACTTACAAGAGATACGGCCTTTTTCTCTTAACTCTGCACCCTGTTGTTCGCCGTAAAAACAAATGGTGAGAATGGAGCCTATAAATGAACTTCGATGTGTAAGGATGTGGACCTCTACAATTTACTGCATGTAGGGGAGCTTCCATGCATATATATATATATATATATATATATATATATATATAGCCCAAAGTGCATACTTTCTGGCGGTCCCCCAGTACAGTTGAGTACAGAGTAGTATCTGCAGGTACCTCGACACAATGTAACAGCAGCCCTTCCACTGTCTCCACGTACAAGACGATATATACGAAAATATAGGGATACTTCTTTCTCTTTCACCCGGATAACGGAATGTGCGGTTATTATGGTTTTCGTAAAACAGGTTGAATACTGCGGGGTGTAAAAGACTGCGGTTGAAACGGGTCCGTCGTCTCCTAGTTGTATGCATATGCACAGTACTGTGACTCTGGGTGTCTTTGCCTCTCTTGTTATTATACGTAGTAGCTGACTTGAGCGGGGGCCTCCATACTATGCATTTTGCACATAGCCCAGCAGAGTGAAGCAACACTATAGGTTGACCGGGACAGCCAGCAGCCGTACGCCGAGTAACTTGTACGAGAATTGAGTATAAAAATACATACGCTTACGTATACACATACACACACGCAAGGAGTAGACGGAGACACGGGACACGGCAGGCGCACAGAAGGAGTTGTCATTTTACAGTTGATAGTAGGGTTTAAGCTATTGTTATTCCGAGCAAAACCATTACTAATGTAAATGGAATAACTTCTGGTTTAAATTAAGGAATCGAAATTGAAGGAAGCGGTTATTTATTGGTTCTGTGTCAAAGTTTGGTGTTGTCGTTCAGAGAGAGAAACTAAGCGTGGAGGTAACCTGAGTTGCTGAGATGGCTGATACAGAACTCAATGTGGACAGTATGATAGCTCGGCTTCTAGAAGGTAAGAATTTCTGCGTTAAGGACAAGTTTAGTGGAACTATGCAGGTTTTAGAATCTTTATTATAGCTGGAGATTTCAAAATATTTATGAAGGTACGCATGGTTATCAGGATGACTGCGAGTTGAAATTCAGCGACTAATTAACTAGACCAAAAGTGAGATTTTGTTCAGTGTATTCTTCTGTTGTGAAAGTTGATATAGTTTGAAATTATATAGTTGATGGGGATTAATTAATTAAGAAAATTAGAAATGGATTTTGTTTTAGTTTTGAGTGAAGAGCGCATCGATTTGGCGGTTGTAGGTCTTAGTACAAATCTGTTGATGGGATTGTGTGGATTTCAAGATTTTTGTAACGAATGATTGAAAACTAGTTGAGGAAATGATTGGAAAAGTAAAAATGAGTAACATTTGGATTAGGATAAATGTAATTGAATTTTCTGTAATGTTTGAGTTGCAAGTTGGTGTTAATTGAGGTGTTAATTATTCAAGTGCGGGGCACCCGTCCAGGTAAAACAGTGCAGATGACTGAGGCTGAAGTAAGGGGGCTTTGTCTCAAGTCGAGGGAAATATTTCTGCAGCAGCCGATCCTTCTGGAACTAGAAGCTCCTTTAAAAATCTGTGGTAAGATAGTATATAGCTGTTTCCGTAGTGGTGGGTCAGGAGATGCCAGTACTGTATTCCATTGCTGAAATTGTGACTTGTGGGATGTGAAGGAGATATTCACGGACAGTACAATGATTTACTTCGACTGTTCGAGTATGGAGGTTTTCCTCCGGAGGCCAACTACTTATTCCTGGGCGACTACGTGGACAGAGGAAAGCAGTCGTTGGAAACGATTTGCCTTCTTCTTGCCTACAAAATAAAATATCCAGAGAACTTCTTTCTTCTTCGAGGAAACCATGAGTGCGCCTCAATCAATCGTATTTACGGATTTTATGATGAGTGTAAGTGGAATGCATTTGCCATAAATTTTTGTTGCATCTAAGTATATTTTTACACAGATGATTCCATAGGATTTGTTCGCTGTAGAAGTTGCTATATTACTTTGTGCACATCTAATAGGCAAACGGAGATTTAACATAAAGTTATGGAAAACATTCACCGACTGCTTCAACTGCTTGCCAATCGCCGCTATCATCGATGAGAAAATATTTTGCTGTCACGGGGGACTGAGTCCTGATCTCCAAAATATGGAACAGATTCGACGCATCATGCGCCCCACGGATGTTCCTGATACCGGACTACTGTAAGTTTGCTCTTGTCGTTCTCAGTGTTGAAGAAACATCCATTAGGCTATCTTAAAGCATTTAGCTGATTGAGATCATGAAGCAATTCAAAATGATGATGCAAGTTGTACGCGGTCATTGTATTGGTACGTAGATCAGAATAACAAAGGATTTCCAGTTCTAGCATTTCTTGGAATAGGCTTTGAAAGCCTATTCAGTTAGAGCAGAGAAAGGATAAAATGTATTGTAATGCTTAATATTATTCCAGTTTGCGTTCCGATTATTACGAATGTACAGGTAGTTTTAGAAGTTTTCGAAATCTTAAAACTTGCTAATCCCATTATAAGCTTTCGACACAGTTCTTCAGGCAGCTTCGGGTAAACAAAATTCGTATTATTTAAGGCGTGTTGACTCGCTCAGGTTATCTTAAACAGATAGTAATCTATACTAGCTAAGTTAATGTGAGCTCAGTCTTGGCATCGTAATGGCTGTTCATTGGCAAACACGACAGGATGATCATCGTCAATATTTATTCTATTCTTACCTTTAACCAGCTTCTGTTAAGTTTGAGCTGTTGTGTGTAATAGGTGCGATCTGCTGTGGTCTGATCCTGATAAGGACGTTACTGGTTGGGGTGAGAATGATCGAGGAGTCTCTTTCACATTTGGGGCGGACGTGGTGACTAAATTTCTCAATAGGCATGATCTTGACTTAATCTGCCGAGCACATCAGGTAAAACTAGTAATACTGTTCGTGTTGTGCATGGCATATGCGGTGTTGAAAGCAATATGTAATGTGCATATCTTATCATAGGTTGTTGAAGATGGATATGAATTTTTCGCTAAGCGGCAGTTGGTGACTTTGTTCTCGGCCCCGAACTACTGCGGCGAGTTTGATAATGCCGGCGGAATGATGTCTGTCGATGAGACACTCATGTGCTCATTCCAGGTAATTTATTTTGATGCATTTATGTTCTCTAGCAAATTAGTATTCGCGTGTACTATATGAATCATGGTCGGAAGTAGTTATTAAGTTATCTACGGAATAGTACAAAATTCTCAGAGAGTACGAAATGGGAAAATTATTCAGTGACAGATAGAATTTGGGGAACTTTATGCTCAGCTTCATTTAGAAGCGTTGATAAATATGGAGGGATTCTAATTTTCAGATTCTTAAACCTTCGGAGAAAAAGGCGAAGTATCAGTACAACTCTGTTAACACCACGCAACCCCCGAATCGTCCTGCAACTCCCCAGCGACCCGGAGCCCAGCCGAAAAAGAAGTGACCTAGCCGCTTCCTCCTTCTAATTACCAGTCTCCTCACGCCAAATCATCAGCAACAAAACCAACATGAACAACAGAAGAATAACGTGGTCAACAACAACAATCCCAATGCTAACACTGACTACCCAGTTCCCTAAAAAAGTAATAGTTATTCAATTATTATTATATATACTTGACTAGACAAAATTTCATGGATTTAATAAATTATTAAAGAATTAAGCGTAGTTATTGTATATAAAATATATAATATGTATAAACTATCAGTCCTATGCGCACCTTTTCAGTCCAGTCTCAATGGCATTTATAAAGTTAAGGGATAATGCATTGTAATTTCTATTTGTTTAAATGACTACAATAAGTTCTGTCTTTTGAATTATCTGCGTGCTGAGGTGCATTACTATGCTGTAAACGTCAATACTATATTCTACCCTCTGTGTTTGGAACTTGAATTTTTATCCAATATACATATATACATATACACGCGTACGTTCACATAAGCAAGCAACCGACTCAGGTTTAGTGCGAGGAAGTTAAAGTTCCAGTGTGGAAGTATAAGTAACTGTACCCAGCTGTCACCATAAATTTTATTCATTCTGTACCGTTGTTATTATCACATGTATCTCACAGGTGATCGCGAAGGTTCTTTGATCTGGTCTTCTAGTTGTTACATTATTATTTTCCATGGTTGATAATGGATGGCTAATGTAACTTTCTGGATTCCACCCTAGAAGAGGGTTTACTTTGTCTAAAATATTCAGAATTTTCATCGCAAATCAATACCGTAGCATCTTATATTCGTTCGTAAGCGTAAGGATCTATACATGTAACATATACGTACTTGTGAAACGGCTCTATATACCTTGAGGATTGGAAGCCCTGCAATCCCCACTCCCATTTCGGCATGATTCGCTGCATAATGTGTTTTTATTACGAGAAATGCTCAAGAGTGGATATAGCAATGAGTTGTGGTATCACAAAACCAAGGGGCTTCGCATTCAGCCGTGTGCGAAAGGTAGTTGATTGAAATGGAAAAGATGTGAACTTTGAACTCGCTGAATGCCGACGCCGAAGTGTATTAAATAATAATGAGCCTAATAGTGTTCCCTCTATTGTAAATCACTGTTTTGTGTATAAAGTGGCCATATTTACTGAGGCAGAAAGCAGGATATTTTCCCACATGTGTTGTGCGTAGCAGTCGCATAGATTCGATAGGCCGAGCTTGCTCGTTGTTACTAACTCTTTAGATGTTACCACTATGTGTGTCTGTTAGGCCCCGAGGAGTATAGTTTTCTGCTAGGACGATAAAGTAAGTTCGTGATCATATCCTCACTTCAGCCATTTCCAGTAACGGTAATGGTCTAAGCAGAACCTTAGTTCATGAAACACGCAGTGCTGAGCATTGCTTATAATTAGTATCACCTCACCTTGGAAACCCTATACATTTGCCTCGCTGCGTGCATGTATTGTTTACGCTTAAAGGGATTGTCTTTACTAGAGGAGGGCTCTTCTGGAATTTTTCTTTACCTCAGAGACAGGGGAGGAACGTCTAATCAATCAATTGCAGACACACTAATATAAGCACGCATTGCACGAGTAAACGGTATGATGCAACGATTAGCCGCTTCAGCATATATAATGTTCGTTTACGTACATTCTATAGCTATAACTTTCTGCGATAGTTTAAGGTAAGTTTTGCTCAGCTTTATTGAATTTTAAGAACATGAAAAGTTGAAGGATACAGATAATGTCGCTTAAATTTTGAACCACATCCTTACCCGTGAGTTCCGACAAAATATATTGCCGAATAAGACGGAAAACGGATTGGAATGTAGGGCTTCCTGTACATATTCTTCATTTCAGCACACAGGAAGTAGAAGTATCGGTAATAAAAAGTATTTCTGGGAGTATTGTTGAAAAATTTATTTGTGGGCTTCTAACAGCCGGCATTTTGGGAGAATGGCTTCTGTCCTAACCATTTCATTTCTTGTCTTCTCAACAAACCACATGTAATCGAATGCAACAAAAAAACCGTAAGGGGAACATGAAATCCCCTTGTCTCAAAATTTACAAACTATAAGTTTGAGGTAACCTCATACTGCTTAGGCTCATTCTTGATGTAATCTAGCATTTCTTCATCGATTATTTCAGATTCACTGACTGAATTAGGAAGACGAGTATCCTCTCCGGACGCTTCAGACGCTCTCCAAATTTGTGCAACATTGGAAAGTCTCCTCACACTTTTTACCCTCCGAGTCAATTTTCGCTGAGGAATTGTATCTGATCTCGTTGTAGAGGATTTTCTACGTTCCACATTGTTCTTACGCTCTTCTACAAGCCTCTCTGCATCGTCTGGACTAACAAATTCAACGACCCGCTTACCGTCAACCACTGTTTTTATCTGAACGAGTGAATGAACGAATCGTATATGCTTGAGGAGATTTCGGGATCGAAGAAAGCCTGCAGGACATATGTGACATAAATGGTTCCGCTGGCCCTTGTGACCAATGGCATGATCAGCTAGTCCGGATTTGCTGCGGAAAGATTGCCCGCATACGTTACAACCGTAAGGTTTGTTGTCAACGTGCGTGCGCTCGTGTCCCGTACGCCGGGATTTGGTGGGGAAGTGCAGGCTGCAATGCCTGCATTTGTAAGGGCTACTTGGTGTGGCACAGTTACTGATTTCTTCGTTGAGACCAGGGTCAGGACGTTTCCTCACATTTTCTGCCTTTTCCTTCCGCTCTCTCAGTCTTTGATGTTTACCTTTGTGGAGATTTAAGTTGTGTATATTATTAAAAGTCCGGTCACACTCATCGCACTGGAACCGAACAACGGAATGAAGAATAATATGACGCTGTAGATTTTCTTTCCTAAGAAATATTTTGTGACAAACTGAACACTGATGATTCTCTCCATCATCCGTAGGCTCACTGTCACCCCCATCTGCGCCAGTTGGAACACGAGCAAATGATTTTAACTCGGGTTTGTAAATACGTATTGTTCCAGCGTGCTTGTTAGTCGGAACGACAGCACTGGCCTCGCTGCATTCTCCACCTAATAAATAATGCCAAGCACGGAGTAAAACAAAGTGACATGATGGGGGTTCATGATTATTGAACTCACCAAGAGTATTACCAGAGTCAAACACCACAGACGTAGGGATCACGTCATATGTCACTATTTCAGTAAAATCTAAAAATAAATAGCAATTTTTAAATTTAACCCTTTTTAAAATCCAATTAAAGATTAATAATGTTTCTAGAGTCTCAAATACCTGCAACGTCACCATGCATAAAGTTCATCTCGCTGGAGATCTGATCACTTTCATATTTTACTTCCACAATGTTGATGCCTAGAGTCAACCAAAACAACTTTAGAATTTATCATTATTTTATAGCTGCGAAAGCAGCTCAACTACAAATGAACCAACAAGCTCGAAAGACACATTTGAAATATTTAATGGCTCTTGTTCTTACTGGCGCCACTAACAGATACGGTTTCCTCACGTACAGCATCCGGTACATTCTCCTGGGACCTTTCTACATCTGAACATGAAATTTAAGCAGATTAAAATTATTCATACATAAAAATGGTTACAGATTATTTGTATCATCGCCGCATCCACTGCTGCATCATATGGATGACTCACCATCAGAATCCAAACGATCTTTAAAGCCTCCCGATGTGACGACAAAATGTGGACTGCCAGGAGTTATCACGGGGGATTGTACAAAAACATCGGAGAAATCCCCAACCGCCCTATCATCATCCTTGTTCGGTGATAAACTGAGAGGAAAAGATGACACTCGGATCTCTTCCAAAGCAAGTGGTCCTAACCAAAAAGGCTTGATCAGCAAAATTTTCTCCATGAGCAAGATGAAAAACTCAAATTTTGGAATAGAAAAATTAATTAATTTACTACCACTCAATCACACTTACCATGCTTTTGACGGATGAAATTTTCCAGAATAAGAATTCTCTGGGCGAGCCGCTGAATAGAGTCTTGTAAACATAGGACTTCCGTTTCCAATTGTCCTTGCCGGTACAGTAGGTCCTCAATTTTGACCATACTGAAGCCTTCTCACATACTAACCATGACAGAATTCACCTCAGAAAAGCCCGGCTCTACGAAAATTCATTGTTTACCTAGACCCAGCTCACACCTGGGTCCCTTTTCAAAATCTAATCACATATAATTATATTTTCTACGAGCTTGAGATACCCTAGTATAAATTTCCCGCTTTCTTAAGCTTCATTCTACACATCTCCAAAATAGTACAGTTGTTTCTCTATGGTTCGACAGCTGGTGCACTGCGGGAACAATCAACAATGTGCCATGATAACAATCGTATTGACTTCGTCAGTAATCTCGAACATTCATTAGACCCAAACTGTGGAATAAAGGGGATTAATTGACATTTTTGTAAACTTAATGGTTTGAAGATGACACACGGGAGAAACGATCTTGGAGCATGAAGTGAGTAGATAGGATTGTGTCGTCAGCGTAGCCCAGTGACGGTTCAGTATGAACGATGTCCGTGTTTACAGTTCTTATTGTACCCTTTCACCTTCTCACCTGCCAAGAGATTTCCTGCGATCCCTGTCACGACGAATGAATCTAAACGGGGAGACTTTCGAAATTGGATATTCTCCTAAAATGTGATGCAAATGCAGTGGGATAAAGCAGATTAAACGGCCGGGCGTATTGGTGTATTAAATACTGGATCAACGCCCACATAAAGTTCAGTGAAGTTTTGATTTTTGTAAAACATTGCGTACCTTGAATTGGATTCTATTTTGGAAAAACTAAAAATATTCAACTATTCGTATGAATCCTTATGTGCTCATAGTTTCTTGGTGGATTGTAACGCGATCATTTGCCCTGTTCGAATTATACCGTCGCTCGTTATACTTGCATTTTGCATTTGTGAAGACAACTTAACGCCAGCATGAATCATCTTCGGTTCGTTCTCATGCGTGCTCACAATTTTGGTGCGTTGAACAACAATCACCTCGGGAATGCTCCGCTTGAGCAAATAAATAGCTATAGCTATTTGTCTATCACTACCTTGCACTGCCCCGTAACTATTTTATTTGAATGAATTACCCGGTTGTATTGGCTTTATCCTACTTTTTACCATGTAGCGGGTTGCCGTTGTTGGTGCTTTGGCTTCGCTCATTTATTAGCTTTTGGATTCTTTGGCGGTACATTATGAAGCCTCCTTCCGGTCAAGCGTGACGAGGAAATTGGAACATTTAATACTGGAGCAAAGCACTGAAACCTTTCTCCTGAAACTCGTGTCGTATCGTATGCACATATGGCCTTATGTTCAGTACTTGTATTAAGAATGTTCCGACTACGTTACAGCTTTGCGGGCTTAATAGTACGGTGCCGTGGTCGAACTTGAATCATCGATGCTGGGGGTGCTAGGCACTATGTAGCTGGAGATTTTACTGTACCCCCCCCCCCCTGTGTCAGATCCCGCCGCAAGCTTCTAACACTACAGATTCACCATGATCGCACTGACGTCATTCTGCTCTTTATCTGTGACGATTCATCATTTTACACCTGCAGTTGTGAGCGTGATGGGCAATCTTTGTCATTGTCCTCTTATGTAATAAATACTAAAGGCTAAAATTATCAGTATTTAATGTTCTATATATCGCGATTATAAGCATCAGCGATGATGTGCTATGGAAATGTCTTGCATGGGTGCTTTGCTGCTGTTGCTGCCGTCCGCTTGTATCGTAGTAACCTCATTCATTCCTTCCGAGTGTCTCAGGATAACCTTGGCTGATTCAATTTATTGCAGAGTCTAGAAAGTTTTCACACTGAGACAGCTTATCTTCGTCTCGACCCTGTCATCTAACCAACTGGGTTCCCTTGAAGAAATAAATAAAGTTGTGCGTCTTCATCATTATCATGAACGACAGTTTTCTCACGAAGACGACCAGTATTGGACCCCATTCCCGCTTGAAGTACTACGTCCGGACGTTACTTAAATAGATTTTGGTACAAATACAACCGTATGGAAAATACAGGATAAGGCTTCATGTTGCACGGATCAAGATGACTGGAAATGTGTATTTAATGAATACATGTATTATCAGGTTCTATGGATAAAATGATTTTGATGCCATAATTGGAATACTGACCAAGGTGGTCTGCGGCGGCAGTTCGTAGTCTCACACTCATCACAGGGGCTGTGGAATCATTTTTGACCAATTTTTGAGATTGAAGCGAGAATGAAAAATAAGTTAGGTTTATATTCTTACAACTGGACTCGTCGTGGAAAAACTTCTAATCTGAAAAACAGTGTCAAGAACAATATTTAAGTGTCAATAATCCAGTCCGGTGACTTCAACGACGTGATAATGAGACTCAGCCTGCACAACGTTGTTTTGGTGCCGTTCCTGGTACTCACCTGCATCCCCCTGATCTCTTTGGGGGTAACTGAGGATAATTTGCACGTCGCCAACAAGCCTAATACCGTGAGGGAAGGTGAAGCAACAAGTACGGATAATGACAGTGCCAGTGCGAAGGTGAGCAATAAAGACAAAGCATGTTTTCAGCAGTGTGTATTGCCATTGTCAGATTCCCCTCTCCCTTGAGTTCGGGCGGCCGAAATCAGTTCAACTCACAGACGTAGCGAGGGCTTGTTTTCTGTCAAGATTTTTTCATTGTTATAAATGACATTATATATGGTGTACGTATATGCGTATGCATACTGATTTACATGCAAAAGTTTATGAACATTTCAGGACACAGTTGATCCAAATTTAAGTGCCGGTACAGAGCTGACTTTGGATCCTGTGAGCTCGCTGCTGCTAGTTTCTACATTGGACGGTTCCTTAACTGCCCTGGACCGCCGGTCTGGTCAGATCCGTTGGATTTCCAAGGGAGAGCCGATGATTCGAGTACCTCCTGGAGCCAAAGTAGATTCGAACCCAAAAGCACCGTTCTTTTTACCAGACCCTAGGTCTGGCTCCCTGTATGTACTCGGTCGGCATGGGCAGCTGAAAAAACTACCATTTAGCATACCGAAGCTGGTTTCCATGGCACCATGTAGAAGCAGCGAAGGGTTGTACTATTCTGGGAAGAAGGTATAGTTATATTTACTACTAGCAGTTGCAATGCTTTGTTCAAGCAGTGTGCTCAACAGTAATCGCAAAAATGTATCGTTGTCTTCCAGTTGGATACATGGCTGAATTTGAACTTGCTGACTGGGGAGAAGACAGAAGTGCGTGAAAATGATGAGCTTACATGTCCACTTGCATTTGACCGTGGCAGTAGTGAGCCTGGAAGGACGAAGGTTGTTGTAATAGGAAAATCGCAGTACACAATTTCCATGCAAGATGGTATCCGTAAATGGAATGTAACTTTTCACGACTATGCTTCAGTGGACGTAAATTCACAGAATCCTGAGGAGCACGGTGAGTCGATGTTGCGGAAGGATTATCAATTATGATTTTGTTGTGGGGGTAATTAATGTGATTTTCCCGTCTAGATCTACACTTTACATCACCATCTACGGGATCAATACTGACCTATGACAGAGAATCGGGCCAGCTGTTGTGGCAGGCAGAATTGGAATCGCCGGTGATTGCCCTGTATAGTGTGGACCAAAGTTCGTCCACCCTCATTTCAGTTCCTCTTACGGTCGTAGCTCCGGAAACCCTGAATAGATTCAAGGCCCCGGCTACTGCCGGCGGTGCCCGTGACAATAGCAAGCTCCTAAAAACACTGTACATTGGCGAATGCCCCTATGGCCTTTATGCCCTACCGTCCCTCGTCGACGATAATGTGTACACAATATCAAGCTCTAGTCGGGAATATCCCTTCCTCATTGAAGGGCCGAAGGGTAATGAGAATTCAGACAGTGGTCCTGATGGGAATGAGACAGAGTCAAAGAACGGGGACATCCTTTTACTTGGATTCTATGAAGTTCCCAAGGGTCACGAATCAGCACATCCTCAGATAAGTGGCTCTGGCGGAGTTCTTTCCAGCGGCAGTGTGTCATCCAGTAACTTCGACCACCAGAACGGGACAGAATCTGACAATGTGATTGTTCACCCAACGCCTCCGGCCATATTCGATAATGATAAAGGATCCCAGAGCACCCCAAACGTATTCCCTCCACTTCCCCACAGGCACGATAAGGTTGTTGAAGTGCGAATGAGGGACAATCCTTCCCTGGTAGTGCTTACCACGGTCATTGTGACGCTCATTGTAATATCCACGGGATACTGTGCGTTCAAACACATGCAGCGGAGTCGGGTGCCGGTGAAGAGGACGTTTCGCTCCGGCTCGGATGGAGTCGTGACCGTCGGGAAGATCAGCTTTGATCCAAATACAGTCTTGGGCAAGGGATGTGAGGGAACATTTGTATTCAAGGGTAAGTTCGAGAACCGGTCTGTAGCTGTCAAGAGAATTCTGCCAGAGTGCTTTGCTTTTGCCGATCGGGAGGTGGACCTTCTCAAGGAATCGGATGAGCATCCGAACGTCGTCCGATACTTCTGCACGGAGGAGGACATGCAATTCCGCTACATTGCTCTTGAGCTCTGCGCTGCAACCCTGCATGATTGGGTGGAGGGGAAGTTTGATCATGAAATGATTCAGCCCGAAACCGTTTTGCGAGAAGCTACGGACGGACTAGCCTACCTTCACTCTCTCCGCATCGTTCACCGTGACATCAAACCCGCCAATGTCCTGCTCTCCGTCTGCGGCACGACGAGCACTGTCAAGGCTATGATTTCCGATTTCGGTCTGTGCAAAAAATTGGCCAACGGTCGAGTCAGCTTCTCCAGACGCTCTGGGGGGATACCAGGTACAGAGGGCTGGATAGCCCCTGAGTTGATGCGTGAAGGATCGGACGGCCAGCGGATAACCCATGCTGTGGATATATTCTCCCTTGGGTGTGTCTTCTACTACGTCCTTTCCAAAGGTTCCCACCCTTTTGGCGACGTCTTCTCCCGTCAGTCTAACATTATTTTGGGCAAGTACGAGCTGAACAAGTTGACAGATAAGGAGGATTTTGTCGGCTGTCGCGAGCTCATCAATGCCATGATCTCGGTAGACGCTGACCGTCGACCTCCTCCATCAGCCATCCTCCACCACCCTGTGTTTTGGTGCAAAGAGAAAATATTAGGATTCTTTTTGGACGTGAGCGACCGAATTGAGAAGGAGAATGAAAATACTTGTCACATTCTTCAGAGTCTGGAGAACGGAGCTGAGAGGGATCAAGTATTGAGAAATGATTGGAGGAACCACATCTGTGCTGAGGTGGCTCTAGACCTGAGAAAGTACCGAACCTATAAGGGAAATTCCGTACGGGATCTCCTCCGTGCACTGCGGAACAAGAAGAACCACTACCGGGAGCTTACCCCGACTGCTCAGAGTTCTCTCGGAGAAATACCGGGTCCCTTCGTCAGCTACTGGATTTCCAGATTCCCCCGTCTACTTCCCTACACTTGGGCCAAGTTCGAGCGGATTAAGGGAGAGCCAATTTTCTCAAAGTATTACTCTCTAGCATTTAACTTTAGTTTCAGTGCTGAGGAACTAGAGTCAACTAGTGAAGGCGGTAGTACTGTTAGTAGAAGAGATGTAGTCAACTGGAGCGACAAGGCTGAGGGTTTGGATGATCCTTCAATGTCCAGTTTAGAAGTACCTAATCCAGCCCCCCGCCAAATTATCTCAAAAAATTTCTGGAGATCCAAGAACCAGCAGAATAACCGGTTTAAGCGGAGAGTGCCGGGGAGCCAAGGGAAATCTCCCGAGGCGAATGATGAGTCTCGGCTCAGATCCTTCAGCCCCGCCGCTGCGAGTGATAATTGGAGGGAGCATAGTAACTAAAACTGGTGTGTGTCTTTCTGGTGGTAGACTCTATGGTTCGAACGCACTGCACGAAAACAAAAGTGTGTGCTATGTGTACCTGCACATGATTACAATTTATAGTTCGAATTCGAAGGTGTGATATTTTTATTGAACATTGCCACGCACTTTCTTTTTAACTTTAACGTATAAATGTATGTGTTCTACTATTATTGTCATGGAGCTATACTCTCCACTTGTACTCTATACGATTTTTCACCTATCTGCATATGACATTAAGAGTATTAGATTTTATCATCGTCTGACGGCGTCTTGAATAAACTAATTATTGTCCTACTGACTGTTGTGTCGGGAGTCGGGGTCGGCACCACCGTCTTTATTATCGTAGTATACACATGAATCGAATCTTCAGTTATTGAAGCTTGAGTTGAGTGTTGAGTCCTAACTAAAACACCATCATTTCGTCTCCTCCTTCTGCAAATCACGCCCGTCATCATGGTTACCCGTTCACCATCAAGGGATCAACATGAGTATGACATTCAATAGATTTTCTCGGAATTCATCTACCTACAACATTGCCGTTGACCGTAGGGGAACCAGACCGAGGACTGAGGACCGAGTGACTGAGTGAGGATGAGGAGACTCGACACTCGACTTCACAAATCACTGCACTGCCCCAAATGACCAGTTCTCGTTTTCGTCTTCTCACTCTTCAATAACATCCATCCATAATGTTGACCACAGTGGTATTAATCATTTCACTCGAAATTGACATCAGAAGAAATTTAACTTTTATTGCTTGGAAGAAGATGCTTACAGTATAGATACTTTGCTCCTTCATTAAACTTCAAAGCACATTTAATAATGCGCATCATGCCGACTGCCGGAATGCCGACCAACCTAACAGAATCCATGCCGTCGCCTCGGCAGAGTGGCACTGTTTTCCCTTTATTTTCGCTCTCTACTTCACCCAACTAAAATACTAAATACTACGCATCAACTGTCGCAGTAATTCAATAGTTTCATTACTCAATAAAAATGGCAGACGATGCGGAAAATATTCAGAATGAAGATAACGCAGCCGATAGCAACGCTCCGAGCGTACATCCATCACAAAGTAATGTGCGGAAGGAAAGTCATGTGGAATTTACAATCCCGGATGTTGAGGACGAAGTGATTGGGTCGAGGGTGAGTGTGGCGGCTCCAATTATCCCTGACAATGTTGATAATACTGACGGCCAAGAACCTCAGGATGCGGGCTCGAAACAGTCTGTCAAACCCACTAGCTCGAACACTACTGCTACTGAGGAGGAAATTGAGGACGAACTGGTGGAGGAATGTATATGAACTATATCTATCTGTCGCAACCTACTGACAATGAGCAGTAATATTTACGTAGCATTCTTCAATTCTAGCAAATCTGGCGCTGACAAATCCTCGTGTGTCCATCGAGCGTGTTGTGCATGATGGCGATATTGATGAAATCCCCGAGGATATTGATCTGGAGGACGAAGAGGCTGACAAAGGTGAGGATGAAGATGAGCTGGTGGAGGAGATGAGCTGTGAGGGGGAAGGTTCCGAGGAAGAGTGTGAGGTGGAAGAGGAAGAGGGAGAGAATGAGGAGGATGAAGAGCTGGTAATGCTACGGGCGCAGGAGGAGGAGGCTCTGTATGACAAGAAAATGAAATTGATCGACGGCTACATCAATGCCAAGGCCGACTATAGGTACCTCATGAAGAAGAATGCTTACTTGCAGGACAAACTGTACAAAATCTGCGTCCGGAAGGGATTCATAGTGGAAAATGTGGGGGGCGAAAATGAGGAAAAGGGAAAAAAGAAAAAGAAGAAAATCAGTTTAGATAGTCGGAAAAATAATGAGGACGAAGGTGGAGATGAGGTGGCGGAGGATGAGCAGGATGGACTTGGAGAGGCTACTAGTGACCTCAACGACTCGGGGGGAGAACGTAGCGTTGGTAGTAATGGCGCAGCGGGTGGGGGTTTCAAGAGCTTCCTTGAGGCGGCCATGGAGTCCAAGTATCAGAAGATCATTTGGCGTATTTGGAATTCAGAACAGTCCAAAACGAACGATGCCATGACTCATGAGCTGAACTTGAGCAAAATCCAAGTAACGTTTCAAAACAAAATCCTAACCCTTGTGTAGCTCAAACACACACTGTAAAGATTTCCGTCTGGCTTTGAAGGAGAAGCGAGAGAAATGGGAGAAAGTTCACCAGGAAAAATTCTTGGACCTCATGGATCGAGTTAAACAAGCCAGTGAGGCTGCCATTGACTCCAATTCTGGTCGTCACATTCTGGGCTGGGAGACGGAACAGTTTCTCGAGGAGATGACCAAGATACATGCCAAACTCTGCCAGACGATGGTAAAAATGTATCAGAATAGACATGGGCTTGAATTTGCTCTCAAAAGTTTGGAGGAGACAGAGGTACAGGGAGAAGGGCTTCAAATGTTAGAGTATGAGCAACTTCAGGCGGAAAACTACTCCCTCAAAGAGAAATTGGAGGACCGCCAGAGAGATGTTGAGAATATCAAGGCAAAAATAGCTCATGCCGTTCAGATCCTAGCCCACTTCCGTGAGTGTATGAGCAATCTCCAGGACAAGATGGATGATGGGAATGCGAAGCTCTCCATAATCAACAAGCGGGTCTACCAAGTGCGCGAAGTCACAGACGTGGTCACTCAGCGATATGAAGTGTACAGAGATGAGGAGAAGAATTTGATAGCTGAGTCAGGCCTGCTCGATAATACTAAACTATTGAGAGACTTCGAGAAGACTCACTACGATGTCTCGGACTTGAAAGAGGAAAAGCGGAAGCTAGTGAAGAAGTTGTTGACAAAGTCGAGGGAATTAGAAGAACTTCAAGCTAAGATTCGGGATGTGCAGCTCCACTTTGATGATCTACAAAAAATGGCACAGGAGCGTGCTGGTAAGGGCAACCACATTAGAAAACATAGTAAGGAATCCGAGGTGCTGATAGAACCTCGGGAGCAGAAGAAAGAGAAGCTGAAGCGATTGCATTGGCTGCTGGAATCTCGTAATTTGGACCCCTCGTCAAACGCGCGACCTTCCACTCACGTCACAAAATTCCCAGCAATAGGACAACGATACCATTGCAATGTTTCCACATGATTAAATCGAAATTACCGCTCAACCCGAAAACATCCGCTCTATTCAGTCAGAACTGACCTTAACAGCAGTTTGTAACACCGATACCAGTTCAATTTAACCACGTTAAATAAACTCGATACTAACAGGAAATTGCATTTGGTTAGGAATTTTCACGGAGGACTAACCAAAAAGCAATAAATTTATTTATGACTGCGTCACTCAGCGCCCACACTAGATACCGTAGATGCCGCAGAGCTTACCAGGTAAAATTGCGTCACATGGGACGGTCGATGCGGAAACTCAGTTTTGTTACCGCTGGGGCTTACTAAGTTATACGCTCAGTAAGTGGAAAGGGGGAAACTTGCTGATTTAAAAATCGCATGTTAAACTGCCTAAGAAAAACCGAAGTTCTAGTTTGGAATGAATTTTAAAAATTGCGTAAAGTGCTCTTACAATTTTTGTATTTTATGTGAAGGTGAAGGCGAGAACAAAATGTAAATAACCGTCAATAAACCTGACACATGCCAAAAAAAGACCTGCGATTAGAACGTGTAAACTTCTCTCTGCAGGCTGTGGATGCGTGTGTTGTGTTTATGTGTGGATGTGGTATGGTAACCATAGATCTCATTGCACAGATCTGCACGGACGACACATCACACGGCCAAAACGTTTCCATCCTCCCAATTCCCAATCCTGCCTCCGAGGCCCGAACAGCGGTCGCGTGGGCAGCAGCTTCACTGTGCTGTGCTGGCAGCTGGACTCCCTTCCCTGAGTCCAGCTCCCGGCACAACAACAACCCGCACTAAAAGCATTGATGTACATATATACTTAGTGAAAAGCCATCCTTTAACCCTTCCCCTAGCCCACCCCTGACCTCAGAAAAATCACAAAAACTAATCAGCAAACCGCAACGACTAGCCAGTAACTCTAACCACAATTTAAAAATTCAAAAAAAATATTTGTATCAAAAATCGTCTTACCACTCCTTATATGGTTAGGCCTCAGTTTCTCTCAGTCTCTCTACCCCCCTACGATTCTTATTACCTGCTAATCGCAGGTAAAAATTAACGAGCTCTTACGGAAATGAGACATAACAAAGGATTTTTAAATTTTTCGCTCAAACTTATGCTTTTCGAACGCCTTAATCAGGATTTATGCACTTGAACTGTTGACAAGCTCTAAATTAGATACTTGCGGACAATTTTTCCACCTTCTGAGCCCATAAACAGCCTTGCTTTTCGGCACTCCAAACACAATGTTCATTAATGAGAGCTGACATAATTATAAACTGGGATTTTCTTTGGGATTTAACATGTTATTTATAAGTCAGCAGCTACCGCCGCCCTTTGTGTCGACTGGCCTTATGCTTCCGGACCCTCTGGACCCCCGATCAAACCGGAGTTTCCGCACCTACTGCGGGAATAAGGGCAATACTGTAGCATTAAAGTATGACTTCTGTTGACTAATACTAACTAACACTTGAATATTCCGGGACATTTGCTGTCCCTAAATGCCTCTGCCCGGGACAGAGGGGCTTATTCCTGGACTGTCCCGGGACATCTGGCAACTCTAGGTGGGTGTGGGGGATGCGAGACCTGAATTTGAAGTCTGGTCCTTCAATTTTGGGATCTGAAAAACAAGGTCCTAGTATAACCGTGTGGACCTGGACCTTAGAATTAAAAGGTCTTTTATTAAGGACTTGGACGTTCATTTTCGGGACCTGTCATGAGTGACGTTACATTCCATTACATTTACCACTTGCCCTGTTGCATACCAAGAGAGACAGAGGGTCTCTTGGTTTCAGGCTATGGGTATTCATACACCGCATACGTGCGGAGTTCGGATGGTCACGTTTAATCTATATTTCTTACGTGGCATGTTCCGTACAAGAAGTACAACCAACGACAACTATAGAATGTCCGTACATAACGTTGCTAATAGATTAAAGCTTAAAGACACAGTTACTTTACGTGTAGCTCCTACGATTGGCCCGAGTGACAAGGGGAAACTCCTGAGGATTGACACGCAGGATATTTTCTAATATATCCGAATCAATTATATTCTCTGAAAGGCGATTCAGCGTCTGCATCAAAAATCAAAACTAATGCACCGCGGCTTACAATAAGCTGCACATAAGTGGTGCCAACTCAAAAGGAAATTTCCCCGAACATAAGCGCGGAGATTTTGAAAGACTTCATGAAAATTGATAAATAAGGGAGAGATATCCTTGTAAAGCAAAACTACGCTATCACAGTCACAGTCCCACGCTGATAGATGCTACGGTCGGTCATTTTATTACACACACCAAATGGTCAAATAAAGATAACCATGGTAAACAATAAGCGATGCTATTTAAGGTGCGGTGTTTAGTGGTAGAGTTGAAACGATTTCAAATATTCGTCGATTGAAAATATGTTTATATAGTTAATGATAGCAATGATGTTAAAAAATCATTACCACATCCGTAACTGCTGCTCTACGAGTACGACTACAAGAGCAATGCATCAGAGCACCGACGAATTTCGAACAACTGGTGCACAAAATGCTTATAATTTTGTATTGGCTCGCAATTCCTGGAATAATGAGTATAGTAGTTCACTTTAGAAAATAACGAAAGTGGGCTGGGTGGAAACACAACATTATTTCCTCCTAGTTCGAGCCCCTTAGGCTAACAAATGCTATAAACACGAATGTCACACTCATTAAAAAGTCTCCTTGGACAAGGCGAGTTGGAGCACTGGTAAAACTGCGATGGACGACAAATCTGCCAGCACAGCCTGGAAAAAGAAACACATCCATGGAGATTCACATAAAAGACCTTGAAAAAATGAGATCCAGATTGCAAAAATGACTTACATCCACGTTCTGTGCTTGTTGAGACTTGAGTAAGTTTTCGCGACGGATGCTCAAAACTCCAAGGGCAAACAAGGGAAAGAGTTGAATTGAGTTGTACGCAAGCATTAGGTCCCACAATTGTAGAACCTGCTCCGCAGGTAAGTACCCACTAAATCCCTTCATCAACCATTTGAACACTACACGTAGGCTACAAAACCAAAAAATATTCAAGGGATTCTGATCACCATGGAAACCATTAGTGGTAAAAAAAACTTACGGAAGAACTCTGAGGGATCGAAGGTGATACCAGAGTTGTGTTTCATGACGGTGCAAGAGCTTTTCGAACAAGATGCACAGAGCCACGATACCATTTTCGTGGGACGAGATTTCATGTAGACGGTACCAGTAGCGCGTGTAGAGCGAGCGAAATGCGTAGTAGAGGCTTTCTGGTTCGTCAAATAAGTAGCATAGGGGAGCAACTAAGGCGTAAAATTAACATTTTAAAATTTCCAACGGAACAATATCATGAGACCACATGGCATGTGCATACAATTAGACGTACCATACATGGTGAATCCATGGAAAGGCACGATTCCATTAGGTGGATAAATAACAGATCCTTCAGAATGTCCCCCTTTCCCCTTTACAACAGCTGTCAAAGGACTCTTACTACTCCGGTCGAATAAGTCCAACAGGGTCACGTCACGGCTGAAATTCAATAGCACTTGGTACAAGGAATCTTCGAAAACAAAGTACTGATCATCGTTGGCAGCTGTAAGTTGCACATCCTGTCACCAGCAGTTACAAATTTATTACTTTTTTAAATAATACTACAAAAAAATAGATGAGTCCGTACGATTATTTTACCACGGGAAAACTAACCTTGAGTATTAAGCGATCAATTAGAAGTTCACACTTAATGACGGCCTGCTTCAGCTCTTGATAATACTGTGAATGCTGTACATACAATTTACAGGTTTCATTAGCCAGCATTTCTTTATAGCCGCGGCATAGTATGGGTCTTCGAACCTCTTTCGTAACTTTGGAGCCCAGGATTTGCTGCCACAGACGTGCTCTTAGTGAAGGAGGGCACCCTTTTTTAAGATATTCCTGAGCAGCTGGTGCGAGACTCTTGGATTCCACTTTTGAAAGTACAGTTATAATTTAATCTTCACTTCACATTTGCTATGCTAAGAGTGCGAAAACAGTACCTATTTCCCCCAACTTTGTTCTCTGTACTTGAATGATCTTGGGAACCCCGGAGCTAGGTTGACTTCCATGGTATTCTCCTTCCGAGTCTAAATGACGAATAAGTCCATAATGTGGCTCACCAGTAGTTAAATCAGCGAATAAACATTTCTGGAACATCAGAGAAAAATAATTTACCGTAATTCAAGCTAAAATTTTAACGATACACTTTACACGAACCAGTTCTCGGAGGGATCTAACTTTGATGGGCACCGACGCCAGAGAACTCCGCAACTTTTCTGATCTATTTTGATATTTATTAATGAAATTTGAAAACATTTCCATGATCCTAATCTAAGTAGATTACATTTTTCTTTTTATCAAAATACAAGCAAATGTTTACCCCTGCAACTGATAGTTTGGGCTTACAATCTGAAGGATGCAGTCTAGGAAGTCCTTCGGTGAGTACACGGGGCGAAAGCGGGAAAGATCTGGAAAGTTGTGTCGAATCGAACCAAAGAAAAGATTGAACTTGACATTAAATATCACCTCATCCCTTTAGTCCTTTCCTTACCTACTTCCCATTGGCTAAATTCAGACCAATTTTCTTCTATCAACTCTTGCTCCGAATTTAGTCTGCCTCGTGCGAGAGGTGTACCAAGCTCATTCGCCATGGAAATAATGGACTTCCAAACCCGTAGCTCCCAGGCTTCCTGAGTAAATCGCAATTATTTGGTGTACATATGGACCCCTACGATTTGTAGATGACACCTTAGATGTCACCTGCGAATTTTTTTTATTGTTTATTGTTGTTAATTGTTATACTTGGAACTTCTTCATGTAATCCAGAGGTTCAATAAAGGCAGGTCGGAAGTTGTAGCACCTATCTTTGATCCAGTGGTAAACCATGTTGCGCAACTTAAGATCCAAGCTGCCATTCTTGATTTGGTGCAGTAGGGAATTGCGGAAACTTCGGATACTAACTTCCTCTGAAGCAGCAACCTTCTACAAATGATTAAGATTCCATGGCACTCTTACGTTCCAGCCAAACATGTGGCACATTATCAGCCTTCTATCTTCTTCCAAATATGGTCTGGAGATGTTGCGAATTTCTATATTTATACTTCTCATGTGAGTGAAATAACCAATTATTACCTGGAGCTCGTAATAAAAAGACTTGTACTGCAGAAGGGTTTTCATTTCCGTTGAAATTTTGGATGCCAGCATATGGACATTGACGTCTCTAATGGGTGCTTCCATGTCGTTTGAGCGAGTGATTATTTAAACGTATTTAGTAATGCAGATATTCCCTGACCCGCGAAATTAGAAGTGTCCGTAAATTGGAGTAATATTGTATGAATGAAGGCGAAATTTCAGCTTATTTACAATGTACCCATCACCCCATTCTATCCCTTCAAAAGCACCGAGAAGGAAATGTAACATCCGTGAGTCCTGTGAGGACCCCTCTGATCTCTCATTGATCAAACACAAGACTATCGACAAAAACATTTACGCGTCCTTCGATCCCTCCGGGAGACGGTGAAAAGGCAAAACGAGGTAAGCATATATATGCTTATTGTGCACTGCTTCAAAATTAGCATTGAACAACATGCATATAAATCGGCTAGATTTGTAACTTGTTGCTATCAGAGAATCATGGTATTTTCATGCTGATTATACATTATTGACTCATTGAATTAAGAATGGTTATTTATGTGCTGCATAAAGGTAAAAAAATCCTGGTGAATATTACAGTATTAATCGACTTTTGACAACTAAGGATACTGCAACAACTCCATTTATTACAATAAGACGGCAAGACGATATCCATGTAACATTTGCACATTCGGAGATGTTATCACAACTTCACTGATCTGTACGGAGACTTTTTCAAGAAGTCAGCTGTCATTTTAAATCTTGGCCGGATATTCATGGAGAGCAACTCCTGATACAGGAGCTTGGCTGCTTTCGGGAGTGCAATCGTACTTAGCTGCAACAAAAACACGTGAATTCATTAGGCTGTCCAAGATTCAAAGTCAAGGGATTCGAGACATGGTGAAAATAAATACATCATCGCCATGGGCCGCGCACACATTGCACTTGTAGAAACCCTCGGTATTGTTCCGCGATGCACCAACATACGGATCGATTGATAAGAGAGTTCCACAACTGTTGCACACTTTATAATACGCTGCATCTGAAACCTGCAGGCAAACACGGAAATTGCAATAGATTGAAAGTATTACTACATTAGCTCAGCTGACTTCAGCTCGTAAGAAAATAGTACCGTGAACAAGCGCTCATGCAAAAAAGCTGCAGATCCGTGGGATATCGTACAGTCTCGCTCCATCTCCCCGAATCTCTGAGCACCCTCCCTGGTAACAATAATGATAAATAATTAATTAGAGTTTTTAACCATGTTTTATGTATTACTCTGTACCTCGTAAGACCCCTCTTGGGTTGGCCTTCCAGAAGAGTCACTACACCCCGATTTCGGATGTTCAATTTGTCGTCTATCATGTGCCTTAGCCGCTAAAAATTTTGTTTACATTTTAAAATTGCACAACTATCTTATAATGTCTATAATACAACCATATAGTAACTTTCATTTAATTACTACTTAATAAGTTATGACTGCCTGCATGCCAGCCCTTATAGCTTCTATAGTCGTACCTGGTAGTAGTTGACACCCATAAAAACAGTTGCCCGCAGTTTCTCCCCGCTAATGCCATCATAAAGCACCTCCTCCCCGTATTTATGATATCCATGAGGCGTCAAGAACTTTGCAAAAGAATCCGCTGTCACAGGTTGGGTGAAAGCAGTAGAATTGAGAAGATCCAGCAAGCGGTCTTTACCACCCAGACAAACTGATTTGCCAGCCAAGGCCTCGATTACATGGCCAATAGTCATTCGGGATGGTATAGCATGTGGATTTAGGATGATATCTGGAACGACACCTTCCCTCGTAAAGGGCATGCTCTGTAAGCAATGTGGTACAAAATCGGTAAACATATCCCTCTTCCCACAGGAGCCAAGCAAGTTTATCATCACCTCTTGCGGCAAAGTCAAACCAATGACTCCTTTCTGGCCGTGCCTGGAGGCAAGCTTGTCTCCCATCTTGGGAACTCTCACTTCTTGAACAATCACCTTGTGCATTCTCTGACCATCTTCATTCGTAGTTGCAAACGCCTGAACTACAACGCCTCGCGTATTGAGCTTCGCCGTGATCGATGCATCCCGCTTGGTTCCCGCACAGTCCACTGTCTTACCTAACCAAACAACATTTATCATTGGATAGAGCATGATATACAAATCATTCATGTCTGTAATATAGGGAAACACCTAAATATCCAATATGACTGACTTACCAATGACGGGCTCCCGCTCAAGAATTCTCGTCCCAACAAGTGGTAAACCGTCGTCGTCAAGATGATTGTAGTCTTCCGTTTTTAAATAACGAACATCTCGCTTTCCCGGTCTCTCAAAGCACTCATCCTGGTTCAAAATCAACTTGAATCAGCAATGAACCACAGCGTGTTCGCGGCAGAAAAAATTTCGGCGAGAAAATAATAAAGCTTCAACTTGCCTGTTCTTTCCTGATCGAGACTAAGTTCTCCACATCCATGTAGGTTTGGATGACGGATGAACGGAGTAAACCTCGGTCAATTGAAGACTGGTTAAGTATGATAGAATCCTCTTGATTGTAGCCCTGGTAACATAGAATCGCCACCACACTCTCCTGCCCCCCAGGGAGTTCCCACAACTTATAAAGCTCAGCTCCAAAAGTGGTCATCAATGGACGATGGGGGTAGTGCATGACGTGCGCCAGCAAATCGCTTCGTTTTTGGTAATTTGTGGCATAAAGTCCTACAGCTTGCTTGGCCATTCCACTCTATGGAAATAACGTAAGTTGGACCCAGCAAAAATTGACATTATTTTACTGATTATAGACCTGATAAGTGTTCCGTGGAGCTTGATTGTGATTGGCAAAAGGAACAGTGGATGCACTCAAACCCAGCAACATGGTTGGGTGAATTTCACAATGCGTGAAGGAAGTTCCTTCTCTCCTAAGATCTTGTACTCGCATGGCTACGAGTGAATTCATTATTTCCGCGGTGTCCAATTCCTCGACGGTTCCATCTTTCAGCAAATCTGTCCACCTGAGATAAAGAATTCTTAAACATTTTAAGATATAGGAAACAGTAACTTGAGATCATACAAGTATGGTTTGTCTATATTTCGCTGAAGTCCCACTCGCAGACTTTCTAACTTCACATTGGTGAGCTTCAATTCATTATTTTGCACAACCAGAAGAGGGCGGTAGATTCTCCCCGCATCAGTTCTGATCTCCACAGCCTGTTTTGGGTTACTTGTGACTGCTATGGAAACTTCTGACATCATTCTCCCTGATCTTCTTTGCTCCTTCAGGATACGTACAAGCTCTTCAGGTTCACTGTGCACTCCAACCCACCGTCCATTAAGAAAAACTTTACCGCTTCTTCATAGAAAAAATTAAAATTAAAATAGTATGTAATTGCAAATTATCGAAAAAAACCTTTAGCAATTAAATAAGATAAATCCATAATAATACTGTGATGGATAACAAAGATGTCATTCATACCACTTATTCAGCAATCCGAAATTATATAAAAGAACATCACCTGTGAATGTCATAGGGTGAACATTTATCCAGTGGCACCAAGCCGCTGCTCCTGGCGATTTCGTAGACGGCTGCTGGACTAGAACCGACGGTGATTGATGAAGAGAGAGCAAAGTTTTGAACTAGTCCAACAGGCTCGCCCTCCGGAGTTTCATTAGTGCATATCATTCCCCAATTCGAGCTATGAAGCTGTCGCGCAGTAACATTCCGAAGTAGTTTGGAAGGTGTTGTCACCCTACGGAGATGTGACAGGGTAGACACGTAGCAACATCGGTTGAGTTCCTGGCAACACACAAGAATTGAAGGATTACACGATAACACGACGCAAGTTTTTAAATTGGAAGCACTGAATTCACCTGAGAAGCTCCGCAGGATGGCAGAAGACCTTTTCGATCAGTCCAGTTTCCAGTTGAAATTGAATAGCTAAACCCTTGAGTGATTGTGGACGGATTTATGATTGAATTAATATCATAAGTAAGGAATCCATCTTTGCCTTCAATCCGCTTCGAAATTCTCTTCTGAACTAAGAATGACAACTGCTTCCACAACCTGAGATGATAATTTTAAGAAAGATTAGAATTTCAATGACAGACAAACGACTAATTTCCATCACAAATCTTCGATGAAATACTAACCTTTTGAATAGTTGCAGAAAGAGACTTCCAGCGAGTTCGAATCTCTTGTTGATTAAATGGTCACGATCATCATGCTTCCTCACTCCAAGATGTACCTCACATACTCGTCGCATCATTTCACAAATGAATTTTCTCTTTTCACCATCAGAATCAGGTCCAACTCCGATGTTTTGAAGGACATTATCATTCAAGATCTCCCTCCCCAAGGCTAGGTAGTCTGCCCGAGTGAGAACTTCTTTATTTCCTCCAGTAAGTGAGCCTTATGTAAATAGAAAATTGCAATTCGGATATCATAAAATCTCCAATAACCACTAATGTGCAACTATTATAACGAAAACGAGACACATACCTATAACTATTACAGCCTCAGCTCGAGTTAATCGGAAATCCCACATAGCCAAACTACATTTGAGCAGCTGCCGAATCGTATTACCGAAGGATCCCGCATCACCCTGAACGACGAAAGCCTCAATTTCTTCAACACCCGGACAGCCTAATGCTTTAAGCAGCAATGTAATTGGAATAGGCTTCTGCAATTTTGGAATAACAGCCACAAACTGCTTTCCCGATACGAAATTCCAGCGGTAGACTTGTTTCTCAATACCCAGCGCGTCAACATTTAACCCTGCTTCGTCATCATGTGAAGTACCAATCGCATCGTTTCTCAATAATTTCTCAAACTTTATTTTTTTCTCCTTCATCAGTCTGATCCACAGCAGATTCACAGGTCTCAGAGAATTTTCAACGCTAGATCTTATTTCACATTCACACTCGAAATTATTATGTACCATAACTCTGTACACGACGGCTTGATTTTCTGGATGCTTTTCCTGAGCCACGAGTACCTTTGAAAACATAAAAAAAGTACATGCAAAATTATATGCATTATAATATAATATAATGCACTACGTTATCTACAGTACGACTGTATCTTACCCTCTCTTTTCCAGAAATTATAAAATATCCACCAGGATCAAGCGGACACTCTCTTCTTTTGAGAAAGTCAGTTTCGTTCCTAAACTGACTTAAATAGCAAACTTGTGATTTAACCATGATTGGAATTTTCCCGATACATACAAAAAAGTTCCTAGCGTGCAAACGAGCCTCACGCTGCCCGTCTTCCGCTACTCCTCCCTTCTTCCTTTCAGTGTCGGTCAATGGAACGGGGACCCAAACCCCATTTTGAAGCTCGCATTTTTGAATGAAACCACTTGCATATACTTCAGAGGCATAGGTCAGCGACCGGTTCAAACATTCGTTTGGCGTGATAACAACCTTTGCCCCGCCATTTCCTTCGTCTCTCTTCGGTGCGTCGATGTTCACACGTTGGAAATGCACTTCATGGCGAACCGGGAACGAATCCTGCAAATTAAACACCTTAACTTCACTTCGGATGAAATCAGAAAGAAAATAGAAAATTTCACATACGACTGTCTCGCATTCACAGATTATTGGTTCCTCCGTGATGATTTCATGGATATGGGTATTTAAGAACTTATTAAAAGAGTCAATGTTCTGACTGACGACGCGATGACGGTCGAAAAATGCCTTCATAATGGTTGACTGCCATTCAAAACTTAACCCTTCATCCCTCTCATCCGAGATACATGGTCGAAGTTCCTGAAGATGACCCATGGCTTTTGTATGACCTCGAGTGTACAATGATCCTGTTCCTGGTTCCGCGTTTGCAACGGGTCCTTGGCCCACTCCTCTCACCAACTTTTTACTGACGTCTACCCTGCTCCGCATCCGTGGCATTCTGCCCTAATCCACACTATTTGGGATTAAAACTTAGAGATCCTCCCGGTTACCCCACATGCAAAATGTAAGACTGAAGACTGAACTGAAACTTGAAACTATGAAATGAACAAGCTTGACATTGTTGACGCGTTTATACCGCTAATCCTTCCTTCCAGTATCCTCTGGTTAATGTGCCATCTCACCCAAAATAATGTAATTTCCAAGTACACCCAAGGGGAACACGACCCTACATTATGCTACGTCCCCTCTCATCGGCGTCCACGTTCAATTCTGCCTCTACGTCGACGTGAGAATTCGCTTGAGTTCAACCTGAACACATACCCGTGTAATGAAAACTTGTAAAACTAATCGACCAATATAAAATTCGAACTCCAGTCACTGCAATGTAGTTGTAAAAAGTGTTTAAGTGTAACAACATCCCAAAGTGAACGCGAAGGTGCTTAACTTGAGCATCAAAAATTGGGCCGCGTCAGACACCAAGCGGTCTACAAGAGGAACTAAATAAGTGGGTCCTGTGGAGCCTAATGCACCTTCACTTTAGTCTGCGAGCATGTGTGAGCAGGCGGACCTTCGTATATTGGCCATGAGTAGTGAACTCATGCACACGCGTAACGAAAGGTTGCGTAAGAAATACCACGTTGTACACTATCAAGTTAGTGCTAAATGACAGGGTAAGGTAGGTGTATAACACGGAATGACCAGGGACTTAGAGGGTATACTACCCTTCCCTAGAATATACTATTCGTAAAGCCGTTCGCCGGACTAACTGCTCGTTTCGAAAATAATCACATGTAAATTTTCACAAAAATCGAAACTGGAAAAACGTGGGATTTTCTTGAAAACAGTTGGACACCATTTCAGTAGCTTCTGATGAAGCATGAAGCACTTAGGGGCTGTCCATAAATGACATCATCAAAATTTTAGAAATTCAGGACCCACCCACCCCTAATGACGATTTTAACATGGCGTTCAATGGGGGACTTTGACCCACCCACTGACCCCTCTCATGACGTTATTTATGGTCAGCCCCTTATGACGGCGTGCCGTGATCTGAATACAGTCATCTGTAATCTGAAAGATTCTGGTGCAAGTAATTTGTAATCTGAAAACAATTAGAGTGACCTGTAATCCGTAATCTGTAATCCGTCATGAAGTAAAAAAAAATGAAGTAATCTTGGACGTAACAGTTTACTTCGGTGGGTAATCTAGCCATCCATCTATCAAGATAAGTTCTAATGAGTTTTAGTATTAGTTGATGTGATTTTAACAAGCACAATTCGTAAGGAATGTATATTTCTTGTGTAGTCCAGCATATGGTATGGTGTAGGTCTGAAGACTTGCTTTTGCACTGATTGATTGTAAGGCTTCATACTTTTGGCAATTGTTTATTTTTTAATTCCAACTATATGTGCCTGAAATAATTAGTATGGAAGCTCCCGAACTTTCAACTTCCACTGATCGCCCTAATGAACCAGCTAGTCCTCATGCCAGACCGAACATTCATCCAGAGATGGCCTAGGCAGGAACTCCAACTCATGCCCCATGCATCGCAGCTCTTAATCCTTGCGCATGCAAGTAGGATCTGCACTACAGTGGGTTACCACCACCATCGACCCAGCGCTTATGAGGCGCTTTCCAATACATACAGACAGCTACTGTATCAGCATTCATGTAAATGTTGGCAAATTTATAGATAGCTACCTACAACACCTACAATATGCATGGATATGGAAGCATGTGAACATGAGCAAAGGAAAGATGTGTGTGAAACCCGACCGGCCGCCTCACTACAAGTGTGCTTACGTTATTATCCTGATGGTTAGTAGTTTTGGTCGTGGTCGCCTTTGACCAAAACAGCATAGCGGGTCCAATGTCACGTGACCAGTTTCTGCATGTACGCTATACCTATACGGTGTTGTTGCTTATTATTACTGCTACTATTACTATTATATAGGTTTGCAATCTGCACCTGTGGGATTGGAGAAAGCTGGTAGAACAGTGGGAAAGCAGTGGAGAATTCATGCACCAGCGTGAGTGTATCCTTGGTGTACATTATCTTGCTGAGTTGACCTTATTGTTTCACATATGGTGTAGTGCTGGTAGTATATAGTTGCGTGTGGTGCAAGAGCGGGTTTGTATTGCGTAGTTGGATGATTAGTGAACCATTGGCCATTTGGGGTGTTTAAACGTTGGAAACATGATGGCCGAACATTAGTGGATGGTGTTCGTTGTTAAGTAATCTTGTAGGGTATTTTATGTTTTCGGTTTATCCGTTCCTCTGTCCGTCCGTCTGTTCGGTCGATAACTCCCAAACAAAGTCGAACATTGACATGGGGTCTTGACAAATCGATAAAGCATTAGCCGTTTCAGAAGTGCATTGATTTTGGTCATAATCGGTACAGTCCTTCCGGTCGTAAAAGTGACATTAATTGACAATACCCCTCATTTTTCGTCATCTGTCCAGTGCGATGGCCACAGAAACTTATTAAGTAGCCTCTAGGTTACTTTATAGTTTTGGTCCTGTCCGTCCGTCATTCCGTCCGGACCAATCCTTGTTCGATGGGTAACTCACGAACCCGGACGCATATTAACATGCGGCATGGACCTATGGATAGGGGACGGCGTACCACATACACCTATTGATTTTGGTTACAACCGCCATTGTCCTTCGGGTCATTTTGACGACAACAGTTGACCAACTCCCGTTTTCCTATTAACGATCGCCACAGTAAAATATAAGTACTATTCGAGCTGCAAAAAACAATTCTCGTAAATTTCACAAGTCAATTTTTACAAATATTGTATTCCTTACGCTCATAATTTGGACGATGCTCGCCACGCGGAGCATCGACGTACTTGGCTACTTTCGTAAAATCCGTTTACCCGGTTTATTAAGTAGCCTCTAGGTTACTTTATAGTTATGGTCCTGTCCGTCCGGACAAATCCTTGTTCGGACGATAAATCGCGAACCTTTACGACATGGACATGCGGGTGTAGCGTTGTTCGGGGTAAAAACCCGGATGGTGTTGTGGGGGCAGACGGTATGATTTGGGGAGACTCGCTTGGCATGTGAGGTCCAACTAAATGGGGGT